>CM056454.1:17717388-17905375 GCA_029783895.1 Triplophysa bombifrons | reverse complement strand
TCTCTATTTATAGACCTTGATGTATGTGACGGATATATATTCTGAATGAGTTTCATCAAGATTATTGTCATTGGCGCGACGCGCCGTGGGTTTATCTAGAAGCCAATAATTGCGTTTCTCTATAATCTGTTTGTTTATGAGGACTCGCAGGAGAAAGACTCCTGTGCATGTTTAGATATGACACCCTGTAATACTGTATGAATGCTAATGAATCTCATCTGTGAGAGACGCTAAAAAGTCACCGATGCTTTGAGAATGTGTAGACAGTCATGTAGCGCATCGACTAAATGTGTCTTTGGAACAGACACGAATAAAACATGCAGTGAAGCTTTTGCCAAAAATGGAAATTCTGTCATCATTTATTTCTCTCATGTGATTGTGAACCTGTAACTGACCCGTTTTTCAGTGGAACACAAAAGAAGATATTTTGAGAAATGCCTCAGTGGTTTTGTGTTCATACAATGGAAGTCAAGTGTTGTTTGCTAATCAACATTCTTCAAAATATCATCTATTGTGTTCTGCAGAAGAAACAAAGTCATACAGGTTTGAAATGATATTCAAAGAAGAGCATTTCATCTACGGCAAAGTATAAATGTGCGGCTGGTGCTTCACATTCAGTAGAAGAGAACACACGTCGCAGAAGCCCAATAGAGCCGGATGGCACCTGTCTTCAAAAAAGTCTCAAAACAGGTTCATTCATAAGAAACTGTGAGAATAGAGCTAACAAAATCTTCTTACTTGCCTTAAAGGATTAAACGTAGTGCCGCTGGTGAGGGATGATAAGAGCGACGGCTTCTTCTCGTGGCTTCAACAAATCCTCCATCACCTTCAGTAAACCTGCTGTCCAAAGAATGTTGACTGGCCGACCCTGTTGAACCGGATTAATCTCCCTGCTTTTAAAACACGAAGTAACCTTGTGTTACCGCAAGAGTTTCCTTATTTATGTCTTTGATTCCAACTGACATTGAGATAATGAAGCTGCTTTGTGAGACAGACTCTCGTTCTATCGACCCGCTTTGAATGAAGAACGTTCCTCTGATTAATCGACACGACCACATCATGGAAAAATTGCCACTTAACTGACCTCATGCAACACTGAAACTACCAGTTACACATGATACTTCATTTTTACTTCAAAAGTGTGAGCAAACAAGCAAAGATCACTCTTTGAAGCTTAGTGAACATAAAACATTATCCTGGAAAAAAGGTTAAAAATAGACTCTCTCTCTCTCTCTCTCTCTCTCTCAAATGGCTCGTCTCTAAGGCCCATAATCCCCACTGACATAATGACTTCTATTTCAATCGATATGAACCTGGCACGAGTGATCAATGAGAGGTGAAATATCCACCACTGAGACTCAGATGAGTAGAAAATCAAGTCACTCCAGACATTTACATTTCTGTGAGCTTCATCCTGTATACATATCAATAAAACATGCGATGCAGTGAAGTCCTGACAACAAGGCACAGCAGCACTGTCTGATATATTAACCAATGCTTACTATATACTTATTTCACGTACTACATTAAACTCACCCAAATCTCACATCCTTCACTGGTTAAGCCAGAAGTTCCTCGCTCTTCGTACGACTTAAACACGTCTCTGCTGCACATTAAACAGGGACGGAAGAAACATGAGAGAAAAGACACACAGCAGTTTTAATCTCATGAATCACACACACGCGTGCGCATGCACACACAGGTACTACTGGTGATATATTGGAGACCTTCGTTTCCTAAAGGCCCACAGTAATTAGTCGTCTGATGTGAAATCAATATGTAGAAGTGGTTAGGCTAGCAGAGATTTATCACACATGCACACACACACACATGCGCAGACAAACACACATACAAGTTTACAAGCAAACACACACATGAGTCCACATATATTTTTTACCTTTTCATGCACACACGTGTATGCGCACACATGCACAAACACACAAAAAAACATACAAACACAAGTGCAGACAAATATGTTTACTTTTTCATGCACACACAAACACATGTAAGCACACACATGCACAAGTACACACACACACAAGTGCACATGCACACATATGCACACGCAAACATACAAACACATACACGTGCACATGCACAAGAACATACACACAAACACACACATATGCACACGCATATACACAAACACTTAAACACACACGGATAAACACACAAGTGCACATAAACACGCATACACACAAATATGTAAACACATACACACAAGTGAATATGCACACACATACACACAAACACGTAAACACACACTTATACACACAAACTCGTAAACACACACAAGTGCACATGCACACATATGCACACACACAAACATGTAAACACACACAGATACACAGACAACTGCACATGAACACATATGCACACATATACACAAAAACAAGTAAACACACACGTATACACACATTTCTGCACATGCACACATATGCACACGTATACACACAAACATGTAAACACACACATATAGACACACAAGTGCACATGCACACATATGCATACACAAACATACATGCACACACACATTCTCAGACACACACAAACATGTACACACACACAAGACCACATGCACACAAAAAAGCATGTGCAAGCACACACAAAAACACATACAAACACAAGTACTCACATAGTGAGTGCAATCCCAAGTGCACATGAACAAACACACACATACAACAAATATGCACAGACCAACACAGTGCACTTTAACCACTAAACTTTGCCACTGCACTCTTTTCTTGTGTATAATAAACTTACTCTATGTGACCTAAATATACAACTGTCTCATAAATATGCAAATGCATTAAATCCCACAAACACACACATACACACACACACACTATATAGCTAAACATTAGACTGAACTGTACATTATGTTCAAGACACACCAGCTCTTTTGACTTTAGACATCTAGAAGATTCTAGCAACAACCCAGAACACCCAAGCACACACGAAAATCCACTTACAATACCTTAGCAACCTCATAGCAACACCCTGGCAACCACCCAGATTACCCTGACATCACAGCGACGGCTATTATACGTGCACGTGTCACTATAAACACTTGTTTAACGGATAGGCGTCAGGGTGGAGGTCACACATTCTGTCTGTTATCTGCTCTTACGGTGCACACATCTTATCCTCAATTGTTATTGATTTTATCTTTCCAATTACTGAGTCCTGCGGCCGAACGAGAAGAGAAGAACAGCAGAGAGAGAGGTGAAGCTTCCTTACTGCTAAATAAATAAAGAGCTCTAAATGAAAACAACAGTCGGGGAGAATTACAGCGGATCGTGACCGCTGATGGCGTCTCTGCTGTATCGTTCCCAATTTATTTAAGGAATTATGCAAATGAGGCGATGGCGAACACCCTCACAAAATGAGCGCTGATGATAAATTACAAGGGGCAGATCACCACGAGCGGGCCGGATGTGAGCCTGAGGTCAGAGAGGATGAAGCAGAAAGCATCACTCTCATACACACACCTGTATCTGCTCTTTTCCATCGTCAGGATCATTAGACCGTATACACAAACATCCATCAATACAGTTCTGGTGGCGGGGATGAATGAGAGTACACGTTTGTTTTTAATAAAAGCATTCATTTACATTCAGGTCAGGTGGTATACATGAAAGGATTAACTTTATGTCAGCCACTCAGAGAATATATATATACAGTATGTAAGGGATAATGTACAGGCAGCCGGTTGTTATCGCAGAAATAATCCCCGACAGTGAAGAAATGACACTTTGCTAAAATGTAAAGTAGTCAGTGTACAGCTTGTATAACAGTGTAAATTTGCCGTCCCCTCAAAATAACTCAACACACAGCCATTAATGTCTTGGCAAGAAAAGTAAGTACAACCCTTAGTAAAAATGTCCAAGTTGGGCCCAATTAGCCATTTTTCTGTATTTTTTTCTTCTTTTTCTTGGTGAGGAAACAATTTTCCAAGCACAACACACAACTCCACCGCCAGCACTCCCACATGAAAAAATACTTCATACTTTTCACAAACTTTCAAAGCACAAATTTCAGTCAGTTCTGTCCCACGAGGTGTCAGTCTTGGTTATCGGTGTATTTTTACGAGTACAAGTACGGGCCTAATACCGATACTGGTATCGGTGCATCCCTAGTAAACACTGCACCATACTAGAGTATTTCTTCATGTGTGTTACATACAGAGCTATTTTTGTCCTGCACATCAAAACGAGTAACGTCAGCACACATAAACACATAAACACACGCAGGTGCGCACACACTCATTTGGGCTTGAAAACACACTTTTGTTTGTCGTCTGGCCAATTTGTCAACCCAAGCAGCTACAGAATGCGTCCCTGTTATCACTTTTAGGTCAACTCAAATCTCTGCTTCAACACACACACTTCCAGTTCCTCCAAACCAGGTGCTGTTTTACAGGTTAATGTGTCTCTTTATGCACCACTGCACGCTTGGTAAACATCTTACAGAAAATTGTACTTTTACATTGTCTCACAAAACATCAATCCCTAAACCGAAGCTTCTCACAGTTCAATAAACAGATGCTGCTGGGATGTTTTCTTTACTTGAAATCAGATGCGGAAGAAGAGTGTAATTGCTTTGCAGTTTCTGAGCAACGGAAAATCTGATCTGAAGCTCAATCACTTTATCTGTTGTCTGATCATCATTACATCGGAACAATTGTCTTAAAATAACAATGTTTTCATTACATCATAATATGGAATAAAATACTACTACTGTATAGTGAATTGTACAGCAAATTATACTTTGTTATGGTAACTACTCATTTCCAAAAGAGGCTGTAATTTTATTTTGCTATAATCTAATTCTGTGACAATTATTGACTGACAGTATTAAGATGGGAAACACATATGTGACCCTGGACAACAAAACCAGTCTTAAGGGTAATTTTTTTTAATTTAGATTTTTACATCATCTGAAAGCTGAAGAAATAAGCTTTCTATTGATATATGGTTTATTAAGATAGGACAATATCAGACGGAACAACAACTGTTTACAAAGCTGGAATCGGACGGTGCAAAAAAAGCAAAATATTGAGAAAATCACCTTTGAAGTTGTTAATCTGAGGCACTGCAGCAGACCATCCACTCACAAGAATAAAGTTTTTATAAATTAACTGTTGGAAATTTATAAAATATCTTCATGGAACACAATCTTTACTTAATATCCTAATGATTTTTGCCATAAAAGAAAATTCGAAAATTTTTACCCTTGCGCTGTATTTTTGGCGATTACTAAAAATGTTCTCGTGCTACTTCAGACTGGTTTTGTTGTCCAGGGTCACATATGAGACAGTTGTCTGACTAACACTCTCACCTTACACAACATCTGACACGTTTTGTTTTCTTTTGGAAAATAAATGGATGGAATGCATCACAGTGATGTTTGAGAGCAAAACCACGCATGAACGTATGAGGTAATTGTCAGAGAAATAATAACAGGCTTGTTGTCGTTGGGTTTAATGTTGAGTTGTTATTTGGAGGATCTCGTCTGGAAGATGTTTCAAGTTTGGCTGTGTAATTTGACGTTGGTGGTAAATAAAGGGGTTTACAGGCTCCAGAAAGCCATCACAACAGTCTGCGTGTACACAGTCTGTTGTTTTAGTACCAGATTCAGGAATTATGCAAATTAGGTAATGTTGCAAACTGTTTTCACCGTGCAGACGGGTTCTGAGCTCAGCGGGTCTTGCAGTCTGATGTGATTTGACATGCTTTAGTAGGACTGTAGCGCATCGCTCCGTAAGACACCTGAACTGGGTCTTTAAAATGCAGAACGTGGTGTTCAGAGCAGATCGAAGATCAGTCGCTCATAACACTCCATCACCTGATGAATCACGGCTGCCACGAGAAAGAAAACGCAAATATGGTTTTAAATTAAAATTGCTTTTCCACCATAGTGCAGAAGTACAGATTTTTGTGAAAGCGAAACCCGAGTATCCAAACTAAACCGCCGGCAACAAAAGTGAAAATGTCCAAATTTGTCCCAATTAGCCATTTTCCCTTCATGGTTTAATGTGATTCTTTATTTTTACAAGGTCTCAGGTGGGAATGGGGAGCAGGTGTGTTACATTTGGTGTTATCGCTCTCACTCTCTCATACTGGTCACTGGATGTTCAACATGGCACCTCATGGCAAAGAATTCTCTAAGGATCTGAAAAAAAACCAGTTTCTCTGCATAAAGACGGCCAAGGCTATAAGAAGATTGCCAAGTGCCTGAAACTGAGCTGTAGCACGGTGACCAAGACCATACAGCGGTTTAACAGGACAGGTTCCACTCAGAACAGGACAGGCCTTGCCATGGTCGACCGGAGAAGTTGAGTGCACGTGATCAGTGTCATATTGTCTTTGGGAAACAGACGTATGAGTTCTGCCAGAATTGCTGCAGTGGTTGAAGGGGTGGGGGTCAGCCTGTCAGTGTTCAGACCATACGATGCATACTGCATCAAATCGGTCTGCATTGCTGACGTCCCAGAAGGAAGTCTCTTCTAAAGATGTTGCACAAGAAAGTACGCAAACAGTTTGCTGAAGACAAGCAAACTAAGAACATGGATTACTGGAACCGTGTCCTTTGGTCTGTTGAGACCAAGATCAACTTATTTGGTTCAGATGGTGTCAAGTGTTTGTGGCGTCAACCAGGTGAGGAGTACAAAGACAAGTGTGTCTCGCCTACAGTCAAGCATGGTGGTGGGAGTGTCATGGCCTTGGGCTGAATGAGTGCTGCCGGCACTGGGGAGCTACAGTTCATTGAGGGAACCATGAATGCCAACATGTACTATGACATACTGAAGCAGAGCATGATCCCCTCCCTTCGGAGACTGGGCGGTATGGCAGTATTCCAACATGATAATGGCCCCAAAAGAAGCTGAGGGTAAAGGAGATGGACTGGCCAAGCATGTCTCCAGACCTAAACCCTATTGAGCATCTGTGGGACATCTTCAAAGGGAGGTGGAGGAGCGCATGGTCTCTAAAATCCACCAGCTCCGTGATATCGTCTTGAATGAGTGGAAGAGGACTCCAGTGGCAACCGGTGAAGATCTGGTGAACTCAATGCCCAAGAGGGTTAAGGCAGTGCTGGAAAATAATGGTGGCCATACAATATATTCACATTTTGGGCTTAATTTGGACATTTTCACTTATTTTTACTTTTGTTAGACATGGTTGAGTTGTTGAGTTATTTTTATATACAAGCTGTACACTCACTACTTTACATTGTAGCAAAGTTTCATTTCTTCAGTGTTGTCACATGATAAGATATCATATATAAAAAACGTGAGGGGAGTACTCACTTCTGTGAGATACTCAATATAAAGGCATGTACAGTATGAACATATGTATAACTATTTGGATATAATATAAATATTTGGAATCATACAGGATTGAAAACTAAATGTTGAGACGTATATTTTTACCTGTATACACTTATAGATTTATATTAAATTCTAAAAATATGAATCCAAATAAATAATGTTAACTTAAATATAGATTTATAAATCCCAAATATATAAATGTACATCTGAACATATAGTTAACAAATACATTTAAATCCTAATATTGAAATGATTCCAAACTGTTGCAAGTCTTAATATAAGCGTACAATTAATATATAATAAAGGTAAAAGTAAGGCTTATAAATTGCAAGTTTTGCATATTATTATTTCCTCCTCCAGATGGAGTTTAAATACAGTAAAATGATTTGACTCTGACCTGAGATGCACGAATCAATGGGGACTAAACTGAAGTCAGACCAAACGGTTTATTATGGATTTCTGACTGAAATTAGCTGCAAATTGTGTCTGTTGGAACACTCGAGCGCTTGTAGTGATGATAAATCATATCTTGGCGTGGGTTTAATTGTGTGTATTTGTCTCAATCTGTGACTCATTTATTCACGAGTGTTGATCATATTATTCTGTCCCATCACCAGAACATCATCTACAGGGTCTCGCCGTTTTCAATTTGTGCGAATTTCATGCCCTCACCCTTTTCATTTGCCCGAAACAGCATTGTGTATCCCACATTGCAACATTACTCACCAGACCTCTAATTTGGTTTGTCAATCATTGTCTGGTGTTTGTACAGTACTGTGCGTGTACGTGTTGGCAGTGTGAGCTGTATTCTGCTGAATTATTTGTTAAACAACATTAACTTCATCTTCTACTACTTCTTGTTATAGTCAGACTGTTACATCACAACACGAGCGAATTACGATGATAAATACACAGGGAAATGCATTAACAACCATAATGATCTAATGGCTCGGTTAGTCGGTTCCTGGGGTAATGTACATAATTTATGATCCGCCGGAAGATTTCACATTCATCCTTAGATTCAGACATCAAAGCCAGATGTCTTCTTTAGAAAGATCTGATCTGGATAACGTCTTCGTTTCATCAACCATTTAAATTTAAAAGGACTTGAATTCACTTGCTGAGATCAAAAATGATCATTAGACTTGGAATACAGAAAGACTTTTTTTATTAAAACTTTAGAGGAGAGAGTGGCTGATGGATCGTTGCAAACATGGTAATGCTCAGAGATTGCTCATTCACAGCTCCTGAGACTTTTTGATCTATCATGTTCGTCTCAGATCTCTTGTTTCTCCATTCTTTTGAGAAAATACATCCAGCACACGTCCTATTGAATAGATGGCAAAGATGAAATCTCATTTGGTCTTGGATGAATTTGACGAGAAACGCTGAGCAATGAATGACCGTTTACGACCGTTTACGTTCTATTCCAGACACAGAATCAAAGTGATGTCGGATATTTAAAGTCTATAAAAATTTGTGTGAAACACTAATCTGCACTGAAAAAAGTGAGACTTTGGTTCAACTTAAAAAAACGACGTCAACTTGTTACAAGCAATTTTATATGTTTTCCTCAAATTATATTTATGGCTTTGTTCAAATCAAAATGTATACATTTCAACAAACGATCATTATTGTGATCATTGTTTGCTTTAGTTGGGCTCTTGATCCCTGACCTTGGATAAATTAAATCTCTTTTCTCTTGAAGTGTTTTCAGTAGCGTTTCAACAAGAACACTCGTGTATTAATTAGAACAGAAGAGATGCTTTAAAGTTTTTGAGATGTCTATCAAGCTTTAATTAAGATGATAAGTGACACTAAAGAATGTGAAAGTTGATATTATATGACTTATTCGAATGTCCTGGTTCACAAATACAAATATACCGTGGTAAAATAAACAGCCAATAGTCTTGGCACACTTAGACATCAACAGTCATCATACAAACCTCAACAATAGTGACAATCAAACTAATTCAGATAAACAGATCCAGGGGTGGACTTGGCCATCTGGCACAAACTAAAGCAAACACTGATCACAATAATGGTAGTTTGTTGAAATTTATCAATTTTGATTTGAACTGAGACATAAATATTTTGTGAAAAACTAATAAAAATGCCTATAAAAAAATTGTTTATGATCTTACAAGAATATGTGAATATTTCACAATGTTTTTATGTCAAAAACTTTCGATTATTAGAAAGAATTGTGTATCAAATGGCTCAAGAGATAGAAATTCCTAAAATTGCAAAAATTTAAGCGCAAATGGAAATTCAGATACATGCATGGGGCATTAACATTGTCAAACATGGAGATGTCCTGAGGAGTGAACTTGACATTCAGTCTCCAGGTGTCTGTCTCAAGCAGATAAAGACTAAAATAAATAAATACAAATTCACCTTAAGTTGTACAATCTCTCTTTTCCCTGTCCAATGAAATCACAACGGAGCGAAAACATCATCCTGTCCTACATTTTCCCTTTGAATACACTGTTCCGCTCTGAGATCGTTTTTTTAACCGAAGTAAAACAGGTTGTGAAATCTGTCGAGTTGTGGGTCTGTAAAATCATCTTTTCATTTGGCTCTGTTGTTTCTTCTCTTTCATCTCATAGCCTCATTTCCCCTGATTATTTCTTTGAGTTTCAAAGCAGAAGAGAATCTGCATTCACGAAACACATTCAGCTGTCAGAAATCACCGGCGTGGGTTCCCGCGCGTGCACGAATGCAAATGAGCAAGTAATGAATGACTGACACCTGGGATAATTATCAAAAACAAAGACGACGCGTGAACAGACACAGGCGTTTAATGGAGATTATAAAACCCTGCGACAGGACAGAACAACTCTTTCAAGAAAACTGCATTTTAAAGGTCGCCTTATTAACCTTTCCAACAAGGGTGAATCTCAAACAACACACGCCGTCTGGGACGTCACATCTCACCCAAAGAGCAAGATATTGTTATTTGTTTGAAAGAAAATTCAACTTAGTTTAGACCCATTAAGATTGTGTTAACTCAATCTGAGGATTTCTTCAAGACAATCCCTGTAATGTTGTTGTTTTTTGTTGTTGTTGTGTAATGCAATCAAAAAATTTATTATTATAATATATTATTATTAATATACATGAGACACTGTTGAGAGAATTACAAAAACAAAAAATTATTTATCATGATTTACCCAACATATAAAGTGTTGTTTTTTAAATAAAACCTTAAAATTAAGTCTATGCCTAAAACAAGCAAACATATCTTCCAATGTGGTTAGAAAGTAAAGCTTTTACCTCTTTATTCAGTACATGAATTAAGTTTGTCTGCCAATGGGGTCTAACCTTGATTTAGGAATGTTTGAGATTTTTATACTGAAAAACAAGACAAAAAACATACAAATAAAGATACATATTATTAAGATGCAAAAGTATTCAGGTTTTTTTTTCTACAAATAATAAAATAAACAAAATTTAGTGGGTTTATGAATACAATTAGATTTTTTTTAACAAAATGAGTAAAAAATATTAAATGAATAAATCACGCTTTTTTATATCCCATAGGCAGATATTTTTGTTTTTTTAAGTGTAAACATATTTTTATTCTTAATTTAGGAAACAATAATTAGTATTTTAAGTAATTTTGCTTTTCAAGCAATTGTCTTTTGATTCAAGAATTTTTATATATTTTTTCTTGAAAACAAGACAAAACTAACATCCAAGATTTTTTTTATTTATCTTCAAAGTCAAAGAGTCATTCAATTCTTTCTATTACATTTCTTCATTTTATAATGGAGATGGGACTTGGCTGTGGGTGTTGTCGAACATAAAATAAACATGAATGCATGGACATTCAGGAGCCGCCTGTCAAATGTAAATGCAGAAGTAACTGAAGGAAAGATCTTTCTCACCCGCATGTGTCCTGTGAAAGACCTGTAACCTCCATCAGCATCATCATCACCATCGTCTCCTCCGGCCTCATGTCTCTGTCCTGCTGGTGTGACACCACATGTGTGCAAAGACCATTAAACATCCAGAACAGAATGTGTAAAAGAGAAGACACTTAAACATCCAAACACGTTCAGAAGTTCAAAACAAAAACCCGTTCTTCATCGGCTGGAGTTCACAGCCCTCATCAGACTTTTCAGATTTAATCCCACGATCTTTCAGAGATGCCGGCACGTCTCTCTTCAACTCAAAAACGCTGCATTTATCTAAAGACACTTCTGGCACACTGCGGATGTTCACAGTTAACTGGCACGATGTTTTCTCCTGCCCTCTTTTTCACCTCGGTTGACGCGGCTGATGACTGATGGCTTCTAATCGATGGATGCTTTGGCTGTGTTCGTCTGTCGTTCTTCTGTCGTGAATCAAAAGGTGTCTCGTACCCTGGGATTGAAGAAAGTGACATTTTCATCAGTCCAAACGTTCTGTGCACAAATATCTAGATATGAAAGTATATTTAAATATACTGAAAAAGTTTAGATAAAGAACATCAAAACCTTATAATAATCTTTTCACATCAGGAGTCCAGCTTTTATAATTAAAATGTTTTGGTTTATTTTTTCAGTCAGAAGAGGCCGAGCATCACCATTGACACTCAGTCTCAGGTTTTCAGTGAAGGAGCGTCAGATGTGATTTGGCAGCTGAAGTTAGCAGATATTTCACTTGTGTTCAGCAGCATCTGCAGATGATTATGATTCACACTTAATGTCCATTATAGTCTAGCAGGTTATTTTCAGCCCGAAGACATGATAATGACATCCGTCTGTATTGGCAGAGAGGACGTTGTGACCTTGAAAGCGAGCAGAGATACATGAAGTGGCGTAATGACAGGTTTGCCGGTTCACTGTTAATGAGTCAATGTTTCATTTGTATGCCGCTCAGGAGATCCACCGCTATCATTAACACACACTGACTCATCCCATCCAATCATTACACTTTGATCCGCTTTTATTAACATAAGCTGCATGAATTGCTAAAAAGATATGAGAAGGTTATTTCCAATATTCCTGCAAGTAGTAAAATACTTTTATTAGATTTATCAAATGGCAAATAGAGTTGTGGACAGAAGTGATGTCCAATTTTGGAAAACTGATGTCTTATCAACTACAACATTAAAAATACACTGTTTTGTATTCTTGTTCTCTGAGAAAAATTGAAGGAAGATTTGGCAAAAAAATGACACAACACATGAGCAAATAAAATCCTTGACCAAGTTTAGTGTTTTCTTTATTTTGTGGCAAACGCATTGAAAACGAATAATATGAAAATATACAGAAATCACTTCTGGACACTATTGTATGTCAGAATCTGAGCAAAGTTCACTTTGTAATTGAATCAGAATCTAATTAGCAAATTACTTTCATTAGCACATTTAGTTTTTTTAATGCCATGGAACAATGAGACTTTCGTTTATATTAGAGATGTTATGAAATCTCAGGAGAGAACCCAAGTGCAGGCGAGCACGAGACGGTAGGTAGGGGTAACAGGGATTTATTAAACATAAACACTAACAAAAAGGCAAAACAAAACCCACAAGGGGGAAAACAGGACAGGGAATGTGTATATATTTATAAGTAAAGACTAAGACACTGACTAATACTAAACTAAGAAAGCAACACTAGAAACGAACACTAAACTACACTTACTTGACACGACAGGAACAGGAACAAGGTAACAGGCATATAAGGAACAAGATACATGAACAGCTTAAGAGCATAAGCATACAGGCACGAGTTGAAGCACAAGTACATGTACACGTAACGAACCAGCACAAGACAATGAAACATCAGAGGTATATATAGGGGAAACAGACAAAGGATAATTAATAGGGACCAGGTGATAGGGGTTAACAATCAAGGAAAGCTAATGAGACAGAAAGGGCGGGAACTGACGAGACTCGGGGAGAGAGTATGGAAAGCCAATAGACCAAAAACCTCTCGCCCCACATAAAACAGGGAATTCTGTTCTGGTTCTGCCTCAAGACCAAGAATAGCCAAACATGATAGGCAGAACCGTGACAAGAGATGCATCTGTACTGAATTTCTCTCCCAAAATGATACAGATACTGATAGCGATTGTGAAGATTAAATTAATATTTCTTCTTATTAATATTGAACATCCAAATGGTGATGTTTCTTAACATTTTCTTCAGCACAAATCAGCAAATATTCGACAAACTGCTTTTAACAACTGATACTGATAACACAATGTAACATTTTTTTTAAGTTGTGCTTGCTTTCATTTTTACGGTTTCTTTATGGAGTGTAACATGCTGAAGAAGAAAATCACATAAACATTTTGGGTAACACTTTCTTTAAAGCATAATGCATTATAAAATTAGTTTTAAAGCATTGGCATGTCTTATAAATCATTGTTATTATAGTTTATAAATTAAAACACTTAGAAATGAATTGTTGCATAACACATTTTTACACATAAATTGGTTATAATTCTTCACAACTATAATGCATTACAACACATTATGAAGAATTATAATACATTTGACCCTTTAACAACTCATTATAATGCATTATACATACATGCTTCAAGGAAAGTGTTGCCAAAAATGTTACCCATCAACAGTACTCAAAACTAAACACTTTTTTATATAGATTTCTGTATTATTGCTGGCATAACACTGAGCTCAAAACAACATTTTAACACAAAAAATGAGCCGTCCAAAACTTCAGTTGATGTTTTTTTGTCTTTTTTGACTAATACTGTCCTCACAAACCAGACGTTGTGAGCCATGATCGCTTCATCCCTGTGCTACAGACATTTCTAGAACGGTTTTACAATGACAAATATAAAATCATTTTTTAGAGTTTTTCCAATATACCGATTTATCGTTAATGAATGATATAGAAATAGACTTGAGCTAAATATATACAAAAACCTTAACAAATATTACCACAATAATTAGCACCACAGAACTATAAAAAGGTCGGCGAAACCTCAGTTTGTTACCTGTGTTATTAGCCGATATATCGATGCATTGCTAGTTAATATCTGTGCCAACACAAGATACATTTACATGCATTTGGCACATGCTTACATCTAAATCACTCACAGAGAAAAGTCAACTTGTATATATCTTGACATGTGCGTGCATCTTTCAGAACATCAAGACTCATGAGCTGTCACATGAATGTTAAGAGGTTTAATCCATGAGTGACTGATTGATATAATCACACATTCATGCATTGACTGAAGATAACATAGTGTATGTGTTTGAGGAATACTGAACAGATTCTTTCAACATTGTTAACCTCATTTGTAAGTCGCTTTGGATAAAATGACTAAATGTAAATGTAGTGTTTAATGACACCGATGAAGAGGGTAACACATTACAAATGGTTCCACACATTTTTAAAACTCACATACTACCGTCACAATTCATCCTTTCATGATTTATTTCAGACCTGTGTGACTTTCTTTCTTCTGCAGAACACAAAAGAAGATTTTTGGAGAATGTTGAGACATTTCTCAAAATATCTTCTTTTGTGTTTCCCTGAAGAAAGACTCTCATGCAGGTATGAATGACATTATGGTGTAGACAGAAAGAAGACACGTGGTCCATCAGACCTGAAGCAGTGAGCACAGGCGTATCACAAGACTTTGGAGAATACCAGCAGCTGATTTCACTTGGCAACCACATAGTGATGTCATGGCAACCACCCACAACATCCCAAAATCCAGTTAATTTCAGTGCACCCGTTCTATTATTGCAAAGGAAATAATAAATGCGAACAAACTACTGAAAGAAATGTGTTTCAAGCTTCTGGCTTTAATAGTCTGATGATCACATGTTTACATTTACATTTATTAGAGCATTTAATGTTTGTTCTCTCACATATGTTTGAATTTATATTTAACAGACACGCTTGGCTTGAAAACAACAGCTGCGGGTTTTAATCACATCAACTGAGAAGTGTTTGTCAGACTATTAAGTATTTTGCACTTGAATAAACCATATTTGCTTCAGCACATCAGTGGTTGAAAGTTAAGCATAAATTTACGACGGTCTTACATCATTAACCATAGTTTAACCATGATATTTATGTGATACAAGTGGCAATAAATCTGCCAAAAAACATGGTTTTATAATGAATTATATCATACAATGAATTGAATTCGATTCATTTTAATTCAATTTATTTTCCAAAGAGACAAATATTTGGACTATAAATCTGTTAGTCAAATTTTATACTTGAAATATATCATGTGTATTTTATTGATTTTGATTATTAAACTAGTTTTAATACTAATGTGCAGACAATTTTACTATCACTCACAATCTGAACAAACAACTGGCCTTAAACCAGCCGTCCTGTGAGTCACTCGTCCTGTGATGGTTGTGTTATAGAAGTCAATTCTGTTGTTTGTTACAGATCAATAATTTTCACCGTCTGGAAAAAACACATTTACATTAAAAGAGGGACTACCTGTGGATACCTGTGACTCTATTGAATTGCGGCAACAAGCAATCACTTCACACCCGGAAACAACCTTAGCAACCGCATAGCAACACATCTCAGAAGCAGAATGAAAGAGACAGATCTCCATCATTCTGCTGGCGAGTGCCACATTTGTTTTTTGAGAATATAGTGTTTAAAGAAATACGCAGGGTTAAATGTGAACAATTTTTTCATGTTACAGATTTGATCTCTGGATGTCTCAGAGTGCTTCTGTCTTTATAAACACATTCATGTTTTTCAGGAAAAGTGCCTTTTTTCTTCATTTCCTAACCATTTAAATGCACTATTCTGGCTTTAAAACAGCTAAGATGTCTTAAGCTTGCATGCACCAAACTCCTTTAGATTTGTGATTGTGTACGTAAAGAATAAAAATTTCTTTCTAACTGATCTGAAATAAGTGAATTGTTGTCCCAACATCCATATTGTATTATGTTAAGTAGCTGCTACTTAAAAATAAACAAATTTATAACATTACTTGCTTAACTTAAAATCCTTTGTTCATGCGACTGTGGCAGGTCAGACACGAGACAAACTCAAAAGGTAGTTTTAACCCTGGAGGGTTCTTTATTACTTAAGCAAAAAAAAGGTACTTATGAACAAAACAAAGAAATAAGCAGGTAGGAGGGAAAAACCGTCTCCAGACGTCCGCAAGAATCCTCCGGGGAAATGTGAAGCAGGTGAGGTCCGTGGCTGAAACTAAACTTCCGCTTCTCCGGCTGGTTGTCAGGCACTCGTATCTTTCGAGAGGGAAACAAACACAACAGAATTTCTGTCAGCACGTGCATCTCGTGTGGAGTTGTAGCTCACCTCCCTCTCCCCTTCTTCCGGGTTTTATATCTTCCGAAAATACGGGTCAGGCGTTGACAATCAGCCGGTGTGCAGCTGAATTCGTTCAATTGCCATGGTGACGCTGATTGGGCAATAGGCGACTCGCCACACTCCCCCCCCGAAGCGTCGCTCCAGTACGGTAGGATTTTTTTACTTGAATTAAACCTGTATCCGTCGATAGAGGGGGGGTACGGCCCGGACTTGGTGACCCAGCCTGACCACATTCTGGAGAGCCCGTCCGCATTTCCATGAGCGGCCCCGGCCCGATGTACCACTTGGAAATGAAAGTCCTGGAGTGCGAGAAACCACCTGGTCACTCTGGCGTTGGTCTCTTTAGCTCTGGACATCCATTGTAGTGGCGCATGGTCAGTGACCAAGGAGAAACTTCTTCCCAGAAGGTAGTACCGCAACTCCAGGACTGCCCACTTGATGGCCAGGGCCTCTCTCTCTACCGTGGCATACCGAGTCTCGGCGGGGGACAGCTTCCGACTAATGAACACCACTGGGTGTTCTTCCCCGCCTT
Organism: Triplophysa bombifrons; assembly: GCA_029783895.1. Taxonomy (NCBI): domain Eukaryota; kingdom Metazoa; phylum Chordata; class Actinopteri; order Cypriniformes; family Nemacheilidae; genus Triplophysa; species Triplophysa bombifrons. Next base: position 17,888,232 of record CM056454.1, on the reverse strand, counting down.
TCACCTGTGACAGGACGGCTCCCAATCCGGTATCGGAGGCGTCGGTTTGTAACAGGAAGGGGCAGTCAAAATCGGGGGCATGTAGCACCGGTGAAGACGATAGGGCCTCTTTTAAGGTTTGAAACGCCTTTTCTGCCTCTGTATTCCACTGAGTCTTCTCGGGCTGTCCCTTCTTGGTTAGATTGGTCAGGGGGCTGGCTATAGAGGAGAAGTTCGGAATGAAACACCTGTAATAGCCAGCTAGTCCCAGGAAGGCACGTACTTGGGTTTTGTTGATGGGACGTGGTGTGTTCCGAACGGCCTCTACTTTTCTCATCTGCGGCTGGATAAGCCCTCGGCCAACTCGGAAACCCAGGTACTGTGCCTCAATGAGTCCCAGGTGGCATTTTTTTGGATTCGCCGTCAGTCCCGCCTGTCGGAGTTCCTGGAGTACCTTCCGCAATCTGTCAACGTGTTCTTCCCAACTCCCCGAGTGGATGACTACGTCATCCAAGTACGCTGCGGCATACTCCTGATGGGGCCGTAAGAGAACATCCATCATTCTCTGGAAGGTTGCCGGGGCTCCATGTAGCCCGAAAGGCAAAACTTTATACTGCCAGTGGCCTGAAGGTGTGTTAAAGGCGGTCTTCTCCCGGGCCGCATGGGTCAACGGTACCTGCCAGTACCCCTTGGTGAGATCGAGGGTTGAGATAAAACGAGCTTTTCCGAGTCTCTCCAGTAGCTCATCCACCCGGGGCATGGGATATCCATCGAACACGGATACTTCATTTAACCGTCTGAAATCATTACAGAAGCGGAAGGTACCGTCTGGTTTGGGAACCATGAGAATGGGGCTGGACCAAGGGCTCTTGGACGGTTCGATGATGTTCATTTCCTTCATCCGCTTAATCTCCTCCTCTATAGCCAACCGACGAGCCTCCGGGACCCGGTAGGGTTTCTGTCTCACCACGACTCCCGGGGGCGTCCGAATTTCGTGGTGTACGACTTTTGTGCGCCCGGGCTTTTCGCAGAACACATCCTCAAACTGACGGACCAGGGTCTTGAGGTCTGCCCTCTGTGTGGAGGAAAGTTGCTCTCCTAGCTGTACCACTGGTGACTCAATCTCTGCGAAGGCCGTCATCTGTGCTTGCGGGGCTACCCAGCGTTTTAAAAGATTTATGTGGTATAGCTGCTCCAACCGGCGTCGTCCCGGCTGACGGAGCCTATAATTGACCGGCCCTACCCTCTCCATGACAGTATAGGGACCCTTCCATGATGCAAGGAACTTGGACGTGGTCGAGGGTGTCAATAACAGTACCCTGTCTCCTGGTATGAACTCACGGGGCTGAGCGGGCCGGTCATACAGGCGGCTTTGGGCGCGCTGGGCTTCGGCCAGGTGCTCTTTAACCAAGGGCATCACCCGGTCGATGCGGGTCCTCATCTGCTGCACATGCTCAATGACACTACGGTATGGTGCCGGTTGCTGCTCCCAAGCCTCTCGGGCGACATCCAGGAGTCCCCTGGGTTGTCGCCCAAACAACAGCTCGAAGGGTGTAAATCCTGTGGAGGCTTGCGGCACCTCCCGTATGCCAAAGAGCACGTACGGTAGCATCAGATCCCAGTCACGCCCATCCTCTGCCACCACTCGTCGAAGCATTCTTTTAAGGGTCTGATTAAAACGCTCCACTAAACCATCTGTTTGGGGGTGGTACACTGACGTTTTCAATTGCTTAACCTTGAGTAGGTGACAGAGGTCTGCCATCAGCCGGGACATGAACGGGGTTCCCTGGTCCGTCAATACTTCTGATGGAATACCCACCCGACTAAAGAAGAGGAACAGCTCCTTGGCGATAGCCTTCGCCGTAGCCTTCCTCAAAGGGAGTGCTTCCGGGTATCGGGTGGCGTAGTCGACTATAACGAGGATGTGCTCATGGCCACGGGCGGACTTCGGCAGTGGGCCTACGAGGTCCATCCCAATCCGAGCAAAGGGCACCTCAATGATGGGAAGGGGGATAAGAGGGCTAGGGGGAGGCCGGTTAGGTGAGGTCTTTTGACAGATGCTACAGCTCTGGCAGAAACGCTTGACGTCACCCTCTATTCCGGGCCAATGAAAACGATCACGGATCCGTTGCACTGTATTTGCGACCCCCAGGTGTCCCGCCAATGGATGGGCATGTGCGAGCTCCAGAATGGTGGGTATCTTTGCCTTTGGGACTACCAGCAACTCTTTTTCCTCCCCCCTTCTTTGTGCGACACAATAGAGCAGACCTTTCCTTACGAGGAAATATGGGGTCGGGTGAGGAGGGGGCAAGCGTACGTCATCATCCACAACACGCACTTGTGTCCAACAATTCCTCAAACGGTCATCCTCCCGCTGTTCCCGTCCAAAAGAGCCTCCCATGGTTACCTGAAGGAACAGATCATTAAAGAGGTTAGTAGACTGTGGCCCACACTCACCCTCCCGCTCGCTCTCTGTTGCCATCATCACAGGACGACCCGTCCTGGCTCGTGTTGGTCGACCATGGCGTCGATGGCTCCTCTCTCTGGCGGGATGCATTGCCTGGGCTAACAGTCGTTCAAAACCAGGCCAATCTCGTCCGAGTAGTGCTGGTACTGGCAGGTCTTGCAATATTCCGACCTCCAAGGGCCAGGAACCGTGTTGTGCCGAAACTGTAACTCTCCGGGCGGGAACGCTGCGAGTGTCTCCATGGACACAAGTGATAGGCATGACCAGTTTTCCCTTAGGCTGTACGACGGTAGGCTGTACCAGTGTCACGGAGCTTCCCGAATCCAGGGTCGCCGTGACGGTCCTTCCGTTGATCTGTATGAGTCGTTCTGGAGCCCCTGCTGGTATGGCTTGGTGTCCGAAGCAACCGGCGACCCACGCCCGGGGTCCCGGGCTGGCGGCTTCCGTCGGCATTGGTTCGTCACGAGGAGAGGGAGTCACTGGCCTCTCCACTGGCCGTGGGGTGCCCTGTGTCTGTCGCCAAGGTGGTAACATCCTCCGGGGGGGGACCGTCGCTCTCTCTCTGGTGTCGTGAGCAGCCGTGGCCAAGGCCAACTCCATCGCCTCCACCAATTCTCGATAGGTCCCTGGGTCTTTCATGCTGACCGGGGCTCTGAGTCGTCGGGGAAGGGCCCGCAACATTCGGTCTATGACGACTCGTTCAGCAACTTGCGCAGCTGTGGACTCTTCGGGCCGTAACCAAAGATGGGTGAGGCGTGTAAGATGCGCGGCCTGGGCACGTACTGGTTCCTCTTCGTGAAACGTCCAGGCCTGAAACTGATGGGCCGCGTTAATTGGAGAAATGCCCACTCGGGCGAGAATTTCCGCCTTCAAAGCCTCGTAATCCGCATTCGCCGGCGCCTGCAATGCAAAGTAGGCTCGTTGCGCCTCGCCTGTCAGAAATGGAGCGAGGATCTGCACCCAATCAGTCTTATTCCACGCTTCCCTGACCGCGATTACCTCGAACGTGTGTAAGTAGGCTTCTATATCGTCCAGGTCGGTGAGTTTGGTAAGATGGCGGTGTGAAGCTATTTGTGGTTCCGGCAATGGTATTCGGCCAGCGATAACCTCGGTCACTCCGCTCATAGCACGTTCCAGCTGATCCTGTCGGGCCACGAGTTGCTCATTTAACTTGTGTTGACGGGCACTAACGTCAGTCAACCGTCGTAGAATCTCCTCCATGGCTCAAATCCTCGAATCCAGAGAGAGAGAGAGAGCGCACGGTTCCCTAAAAAAAAAAAAATTTTTGAAAAGTACACTTTAGAAAAGTAGATTATTGCACTTGAGAGTGTTGTTTTCGTGTCAATCTGCCCGCATTCTCCACCAGATGTGGCAGGTCAGACACGAGACAAACTCAAAAGGTAGTTTTAACCCTGGAGGGTTCTTTATTACTTAAGCAAAAAAAAGGTACTTATGAACAAAACAAAGAAATAAGCAGGTAGGAGGGAAAAACCGTCTCCAGACGTCCGCAAGAATCCTCCGGGGAAATGTGAAGCAGGTGAGGTCCGTGGCTGAAACTAAACTTCCGCTTCTCCGGCTGGTTGTCAGGCACTCGTATCTTTCGAGAGGGAAACAAACACAACAGAATTTCTGTCAGCACGTGCATCTCGTGTGGAGTTGTAGCTCACCTCCCTCTCCCCTTCTTCCGGGTTTTATATCTTCCGAAAATACGGGTCAGGCGTTGACAATCAGCCGGTGTGCAGCTGAATTCGTTCAATTGCCATGGTGACGCTGATTGGGCAATAGGCGACTCGCCACAGCGACACAAAAATATAAATTAGAAAAGAAGCTCATGAGTATAAGTGAATGGAAACATTTTGGTTGTGCAAACTACAGTTAAAATTAAGTAAACCTAACATACATTTCCAGTGCAATGAACTTAATATTATCAGTACAATTGCTGTGAGGAATACCCATGAGCCCTTTTTAAAATAAAACGAATTGGGGCATTTATGTTAGTAAAACGTATAAAGATATTTAAGATGTATTTAGTATTATTGATGTTGCTTTGTAGTGAATAATCGTTTTCTGTTAAGTTACCCTTCAGGTGATTCATGATTGTGTTGATAAGTATGGACTCTGTTCAACCCATCATATTTACCACAACTAGGAAGACACACATCAGAAACGCAGTATGTTGTGTGCTTCCGTGGAGAATCATTCAATGACTGACATCAAATCAGTCATTAAATTATATCAAAACTGTTTGTTTTAATAATATACCTCACTATGCTATATGAACATTAAGGTAAATGAATGAAATATTTAAGTACAGCGCACATGAGCACTGTAAGTTGATTGAACTCGTGCTACCAAATTTTTTAAGTAAAGATGGTCAAGCCAACTGATATATTTGAGTAAACGCAACAAAGATTATCTTGTTATTTTTACTTTAAATCTCCATAAGTTGAATTTACTTAAAAACCATGATGCAAAAATGGGTCATCATGTAAAGCAGTGGTTCTCAACTCCAGTCCTCAGCCCCCCCCTGACAGATTATTTTAGATGTGTCCCTATTGAACACATGAACGAGTTGATGAGATAATGAAGTGATGATTGATCAATAATGATGAACACCTGCTGGTAACAAAAACATCATCAGTAAGAACAAAAAAACATAATAATGTTTCCTTGAGTGGGGCTCTTACCCTTGATTTATTTATTTCTGAACACCCAGACAAAAGACAAAATTGTTGGAATGAAACTTTCTTAAACTGTATAAGTCTGACAAATATCGTGACACACCAAAATCGACCAACATTTGTACAGACTCTTAAAAATATGCTTCAGAAACAAACTATTTCAGCTAGCAAAAAATGTAACATAATAAATCAAGGATAAGAGCCACAATAAAGGAATCACTCAACACTATTATGGTTTTTATTCTTATAGTTGATGTTTTCATTAGTGATTGTGTTTGTTAACTTCACCTGTTCATCATTATGACTCAATCATCACTTCATTATCTCATTAACTCGTTCATGGGTTTAATAGGGAGACATCCAAAGTATTCTGTCAGGGGGGCCTGAGGACTGGAGTTGAGAACCACTGATGTAAAGTATTGAAAACACACAAGACATGTACAGTCTGAAGTCTTAGACGCCACTTTCACACAAGACTTTGTCACGCTGACATCAGAGACGCTCTTTCCTTTTCTTGCTCTTGTATTTCAGTGCAGATTTGATGGACTTCATTTTCTGCTTTATAAAACATGAAAACATGATCGATAATGTCTGTCGCTCTCCTTGAGTTTGGTGACATTACCCAGAGAATTCAAATCAATCCACTACACTCTTAAAACGAAAGGCGCTTAAATGTTTCTTCAGAGCGATGCTAAAGAAGAACCATTTTTGGTTCCACAAAGAACCATTCAGTCAAGGGTTTTTTAAAGAACCATCTCTTACTTACTTTTTTATCATCTGACGAACCTTTTTTCGCCATGAAGATCTTGAAATCAAAAGGTTCTTCTTAAGACTCTTGTGTTTTTTATTAGTATACTATAGTTGTTCATTACATCTTATATCTGGTTGCATTAAAAACGATCAATAATAGATGTTGATTACAATTGCTTGTTTGCTATTCATATAATAGAACCAATTATTTAAATAAAATGCATCAAGCCATCCATCACCGTTGCATTCTTCTGTCCAAGCGTCATTCACAAAACTATTTCTTCCTGCAAATATGAGTAACTCTGTAATGCGTTTTAAAACCGAAATGAGACATTAGAGCAGTGAAACAGAAGATTTGCATGTTCGGTAATGAATTGCTATTGGAAGACATGATGATTGTGAATGTCTTTAATTCTCCGTGCACTTGTTTTCTCAGGAGATTTGACTGACAGGAGGGGAGAATCTGTCTTCTTTCATCACTTTGAGGATGAATTATTCATCTGTACAAGCTTTGATCCCTTTTATCCCGCGTACAAAGAACGCATTTGAATTGACATTATACCAAAAATTTGTTTAGCTCAAATTGACTTGCTCAAAGGAAGATAGATATTCAGTTCTTCAACAGAATCATTTTCAGCGTTGCTCAGACTTCAGGTCATTTGAATTATACTTTAGATCTAGTGCTGCGTCCCAATTCACCTACTTATGCTATGCACTAAAAGTATGTATTGGGACATACTAACAGGAAGCGAAAGTGTCCGTTGCCGTGTCCGAAATCACCCACTAAACCCACTATTCCCTAAATTAGATCACTAATATAGTCCACTTTAAAGGAGTATTTCACTTTCAAAATAAATGTTCATGATAATTTACTTCATGTCATCCAAGATGTTTCTGTTTTTTTCTTTTCTTCCAAAAAGAAATGAAGGTTTTTGTCCGTATAGTAGACTTCAATGGACTCCAAACGCTTGAAGGGCAAAATGACAGTTTCAGTGCAGCTTCACTGAGTGCACTCATTAATGTTCATTATGAATTCGGAGACCACTAAAAATGGATGTCCCCTCAAATTGTGCAATATATTAGAGTATAGGGTGCTATTTCGGAAACAGCCACTGCGTTCCTTTACTGTCACGAACATGAAACTAAACCTCTTCTTTCGACGTATGCAATGCAACTCTAAAGGTACTCAAGATTAATATGAGATTTGTAGAAACCCGTGTGTTAGGGCCGCTTTAATTTTTTTTAATGCAGTGAACTGTCACTAAACTCAGCCTACTCGCGGTGAGTTGTGGGTAATATTCTGGAAGTAGCTCATCCGGAAATCCTTGGAATGCTCTTTTCAACATACTACCATTAAGGACATACTAATTATAATTTTGAATACTGTTTAGGACGGACAGTATGCGAACTGGGACGCACCAGGCCATTTGTTTGCAAGACAGACAAGCTTTTTTCTGTGCACTGAAATGTAAGACTTTGGTTAAGATTTGGTTTAAAGCCCTCATCTGGTCTGATCAAATGATCTTTAGGTAAAAAAAGCGATTTCACACGGTTTATAACATTACTTTAATTTGGCTTTCCAACAGAGGGGGGCATGTGATTTACCCTAACAGCCAGACATGTGCAGTTTTCTTTAAAATAATTATTAGAGAGGAATGAATGAGAGCCGGAGTTTTCATGACCTTACCGGCGCCATTAAATTCATATACATTTCAAATGATGGCGTGGGGAAGAAAATCACAGGCTGTCAGATAAACAGCGGGGAACTATGAGCTGTAGAAAAATGTCTCACAGAGACTATGAAAGTTGTGTCAAATGAAAATGCAGGAATCACACAAATCAACCTCACCCATGACATAAAATATGTATTATTACAGTTTGAAATCGTGTTTTCTTATTATAACGGGATGCGATAAACACCTAGAGACAGACACATGAAGTGAGTTTGAAAACTTGTGTGAGAACGTGTCTAAAACACGAGTGATTATGTCAGAGGACATCTGCTGTGCCAACGGTGACGGCGACATGCCAGCGCAGCATATGGAGGACATGTTAACATATTGAAGACGTCCCTGACAAAACACATTCTGTTCTGCTCATTAACACACTGCAGACTTCATTTGTGGTTGCAACACAGTCTCACAGGAATTCGCGAAATTGTCACAAACCGTAATTTTTCTAATTCTTGTTCATCAACACGAATTTCTCATTTTTGTGTATCACCCAGCACGACTTTCCATCAAAAGTACTTTAATACACGATAGCTTTCATATGTATAAATATATATCAACGCAATCTGATGGGAATTCATACCAATTTTACAAGGTCGCTCATTCTTGGGAATTCCTATTTCCTACAATCTTATTCGTATGTTTTGTTATGATATGACTTTTACTAAATTGGCCTTTGTGACTGTCATTTTAGGGTTTGGGGTGAGGTAAGGTAACTCCTAAAGTATTTGCGTCTTCTAATATCAGTTAGGAATACATAAATGTACACACACGCGGTCTGTGTATTGAAAATTTGTTGCACTGGTGACACGAAAAAAGAGGAAATTCGTGTTGATGAACACGAATGAATAAATTACGGTTCGTGACTATTTCACGAATTCCCGCGAGACTGGGTTGGTGTTTAATATCTAATTGCATGCGACGGCCAAAACATCTACACTGTAGTGGGTTTAAGTATCTACGACGTCCAAAGTAACATTCAGTGACATTTATCAAAATTAAAAATAAATCGAAGTATATATGCATTTGATCAACAAATGACAACTTCTTATATGATTAAAATATTATGTTTCAGATAGATCAACATTCAATAGTATTCAATTATTATATAAGAATTGAAGAAATAAATTAACTCAGCTCACGATGCGATTCACGATAGTGATCTTACTCTACGGTTTGTTCACGGTTTATTTGAAGCAGCCTGCGGTATTTATCTCGGGATATGATTTAAACACAGTTTATTTTGTTGAGACAAATTAGAAATGAACAACTGCTTTATTATTATTTCTCAAATGCTTCACATTTATTTTCTAAATAAAAATATATTTTATGTCAAATAACAAAACTAAACTGAAATTTTAAAACATATTCCCAAATCAAGTAAAAAGTTAATAATACAATCTTTAAAATAAATAAACTAAGGCCGAGTTCACACTTGACTTCTTTTTTGAAGCTTTTTACATTGTAATCATATTGAGTACACAGTGTTTTTAGAAAAGTCCTAAGAGCTTTTTTAAACGTCTCTTTCTGCAGCTCAGGTCATCTTTTGAAGTTGCAAAAAGTTCAACTTATCTGAAAAAATGTTCCTACGTCAAGCACCTTTTCACACCAATGACACCAATGAGACCTGTTGTTTCCATAACAACATATGAGGAACGGTCAAGAGGCTCAAACTGGAAAAATAAAATGGCGGACGAAACGCCAAGTTTGCAGTAAACACAGCGACTCCTGCAGATCAAAACAGGTATTGCTATTCAAATAACATCTCAACCACTCACTGAGAATCGTTACATCCCTAATATAAACAGACATATTTTGAAACGATACAGAAATCACTAATAGAGTTTTGTCAGGATAATGTTAACCCATGCGAAGAATTTCTTAAACACATTTGACAATTAATAAAATCAGATTTCCCTCCGCTAGATAAAGACATCACACAAAGTGCATTTGTGAATTACATCTCCTCATGAATAAATCAGACATCTTCATAATGCATCTAATAGGACTTGAAAGAGCATCATTTCATAATTCATTGTTTTAATTCGGGGCAGGAATGCAGATGCACGATTTCATCTGTCATGTCTGAGAATCAAATTTTGTCTCTACTTTCTTTATTGTGACTTTCTTCAAAGTTGCATCTAAGGTTTGAAGACATCTGTTTGTGGGACCTGGGGAAATCCATTTCTTGTCGTTCAAGAGATGTGATGGAGTTTGCAGTGTCTCAGCTTTTTTTCCGAAAGGCAAACAAAAAGACACAAACTAAACAATGTTTATATACAGAACAGCTCAGATATTGGAAGAATCTGGTGAGACGTTCGGTGAACATAATGTGGGAAATGTGCTCTATTCCTTTACTTTCTCTTTGTTATATTACCATTTTGTGTTAGTTAAACTTATATTGTTCATCTTGGTTTTAATTTTGTAAACGATAATTATAGTTTATTTTTGTTTAAAAAAAAATTGTCGACTGGACAAAATTGGTTCATATTTCAAGGACAAATTGATTTGTTCTGCTTAACACAAAGGAAGATATTTGTTAGAATGTCAGTAAGCAAACAGATCTCATCCCTCATTGACTCCTATAATAACCAACAAAAAGAACCATTGTTATTATTCTTACATTCTTCCAAATATCTTCCTTTGTGTACAGCAGAACAAATACATTTATAGAGGTTTGGAACAACCGGAGGGTGAGTAAACGATGACAGAAGTTTCATCTTTGGGTGAACTGTCCCTTTAATGCAATTTACAGATAAAAATGAGCAAACGTAGGCGTGATAAATCAAGTTCATTTAACTCGAAGCAAATGTGACCTCAATAACCTCCGAGACTTCATTATTTATAATTCCTCTTTTTAAAACTGGCACTAATAAATGAGCTCTTGTGTTCTGCGCTTAATTATTTAATATAGAAATATGAGAGCGAATAAGGTTTGGCACACATCTACAGTAGCCGGTGGAGAAAACCAATGTTATTATGTCGCATTTCACCGAAAGAACTAATTTAAAGATCAATTTTTTCAAAAACGCTGCAGCAAACATCAAAGTTCAAGGCTAAACATCTGAGGCTGATCACTGATGCATCTTTCTAAAGTCTATTAGACTGATGTAAAACCGACCTCGTTTACCGCGGTACAGCAGACAGGAATATAAATGAGCTCTGTGTCTCGTTCATTCTGCTAAATGCTTAAGAGATTGTGTTGAACATGACAGAAGCCATAAGTCATCTACTGATGGTCTGCATTTAAAATACACTGATTGAACACTTTAACCAGATAGTTTATCTAAAAATGACTTGCTTGAAGATATTTGGAAGAACGTTGGTAACCAAACAACACTGAACCGCATTGACTGTCATTGTATGAACACAAAACTACTGAGACATTTCTCAAACTATCTTCTTTTGTGTTCCACTGAATAAAGAGTCACATACAGGTTTACGACCGCATGAGAGAGAATAAATGACGAATCTCTTTCCAGACATCTCAATGGACATCATAAAGGTACTGAGAGATTGAGTCTGGTTATATGTTGTGCAAAATTCTATTATTTGTGTGTAATTTTGTGTGAAATGTCAGCGGGTGTGTTCATTAGGGTTTTCATGACCTTGGCTATCAGAGAAACGCCGCCGGTTGTGTGTGTGAATATTAAACGGGTCAGTGTTAATGGATCTCCGAGCGCTGTTTCACAGTTTCTTACGTTTAAATTATTCAGCTTAATTGACCCGCATGAATCCATCAAACAGACAATTACAAATTATACAATTCGACGAGCCATCAAGTCAACACAAGCCTTGAAATGATACAACATCGTGTGAGAGAGAGTCTCACCTTTCTCTGTTATTTGTTATTTATGTTTTGTATATTTGTTTGTTTTGTGTCATTTACTTAAGGTGGGACTGCCATTCTGCAATTTTCAAATGTAATGATCATGAAAACAAAAGTGAGAGCAAATGGAAATTTAAAACGTGCTTTTAAGAAATGTCCTTTGTCCGTTCCTTATCTCATGTCTTTCCTTTGAGGCAATTAATCCAACAAATGGCAACAAACACCAACGTTCTACATTCATTTCATTCTTCTTTAGATTATTTACACCTAAACATTATTTCGACTATATGCACACAGCCAGCTGACATACAAGATACAAGAAATCTTTCCACGAACGAGTAGCTTTTGAGCAATGACATCTTCCAATGGGATTAAATAAAAACTGAGGACCTCCAGTGTTAAATCCAGTTTACACCAACATGAATTGTCATGATGTGCCGTGTATAATTTTCTCAGAACTGGACAACCATCCACTAGCAAAAATTTAGCGTGCGATATGTGCATTAGACAGAGCCGCTTGTTTGTGTGATGTGCGTTTGTAGTTGAATGTGAGGTTAAAGTCCCTGTGAACCCGATCGTTTTTAATTCGAAATGGAACTGGCAGCAGACTGATAGTTGAAGGGGAGGAGTTAACGGATGCTCTGCCCAAGCCATCTAACATATGTCATTTAAGATGGATAGTCACTACATGACGGAAATGCATTTTTTTAGATTTGAACTGAAGATTATGAGGACACACAAATTTTTTAAAGATAATGACCCAGGTTTATAAACTATTTACAATAGTAATGCTTCATGAAAATGTTGTGAAACTCATGTCGTCACTACTTTTTTAAATTTGTTATACGAGCATTTCACTGTTTGAGTGAAGCTACTGTTAAACACAGTAACTCATGCTTTTCTGCGACCACCCGCCAAAATAAAAGTCTGGTATTATTTGAACCAGATGATAAAATAATTAACTTGTAGTAAATGTATAACTGTAGTAAACATTAAAATATACTTTAATATTTACTATGGTATGGTATTACATTTAGGCATTTGGCAGACGCTTTTATCCATAGCAACTTACATTGCTTTATACTATACATTTTACATAGGTATTTGCAATCCCCTGGGATCGGACCCACAACCTTGCGATGTTAACGCAATGCTCTTACCACTGAGCTACAGGAAAGCTGGATAAAAGCATCTGCCAAATGAATAAATGTAATGTAATGTAAATACTGTTGTATACTGCATTTTTTATGAACAAATGTATTGACTGCTGTATAGTAAAGCATTGAAAGTACAGAACTCAGAAAAAACTAATTTGGAATAAATGGTGATACTTGGTCAAGATAATACATAATCATGTGCATTTAAAAGCACCGTCAATATAAAACACATGTAACAGCTGATGTTTATACTACACTACTTTCACATATAGAAAAAAAAGAGGTGTTCTTGGCATCCACCATCTTGCATGTGAAGATCAAATCAATGCTAGAAAACTGCCATGGATTATTGCCCTGAATTGTGAGGTTAAAAAGAAAAGTGTTAGTGTAACAGTGTTTTTTCTCTAAGCTCTTTTAAATCGTTCCTGTAGCTCAACAGTTAAAGCTCACGGGTTCTGATGAAGCTTTTCCCTCGACCGGTCGCGCTGGATAAAGCGCACATGTAAATGCTGACACAATGGCAGGAGAGGATGCAGTGTCGGCTTCTAACTGAGAGATGTGATTTATTATCCTCTTTTTGCTGACAGTCCCTGTTCTTCACTCTCTTCCAGGTCGTGCCAGAAAAAGAGGAAAGGATGAAACTGGAGCCCAGTAAAAGAGCTTCGCCCCGAGGGAGACTCACCGAGATGTCAGGTCCCGGGGGCCACTGACCCTTTGTCCAGATGATCTATGGCTAAAAACCAGCCGCTCCATCCGCTGCGTTCAGTCCCCGCATCCCAAACACAAAAATCATTTAAAAGGTTTTCTCTGCAGCACCACGTATCCCAGAACCGGCATATGGAGGAGAGGACTGTATTTTACCCCGAGGAACTCTGACCTCTGCATCCTCGCATCACCTTCCATTGCCATGACGACGAGAGAGAGGATTACCGCATCTCATCCGAGAACGCTGAGGTTGTGCGGTCCGACGCGATCAATATGACCCCACTGATAAATGAGCGGATTTCTCCTGCGTTGGGTCAGAGAAGAATCATCTGCCAGGACGGAGATTGTGCAATTAGCTTGGCTATTTATGAGTTGTGTTTCCGTGGCGATGCACCGCAGTACAAACTTGGTATCGTTTAACACCATTTCGCGAGAATCAGAATCGATACACGACCCTGGCCAAGCTATGAATCAAACTGTCAGCTGGTAACAAATGGGTTTTGGGGAGAATCCTTTGGACTTTAAAAATTCAGGCTCTCTCCGACCAGATATGTAAACATCCCGTCTTTATTTCCAAACTGTACCCAAAAGACAAATCAACGGAGGGGACGAGGTTGCTGCGAGCGAGTGCATGCCGTGGTGGCCCTCAGCATGGTGTTGCCACCACCGGACAAGCGTCATGTGTGTCTCACCACTTTCGTCATCATGACAAGCATGGCCTTCATGGATGCCTACCTAGTGGAGCAGAACCAGGGCCCGCGCAAGATCGGCGTCTGCATCATCGTGCTGGTGGGAGATGTCTGCTTTCTCATAGTCCTCCGTTACGTGGCGGTGTGGGTGGGTGCGGAGGTGCGGACGGCCCGGCGCGGCTACGCCATGGTCCTCTGGTTCCTTTACATCTTCGTTCTGGAGATCAAGCTTTACTTCGTCTTCCAGAACTGCAAGGCCGACCGCAAGAGTTTGGAGACGGTGGCTAGGAAGGCGCTGACTCTGTTGCTGTCCGTGTGCGTGCCGGGTCTCTATCTGGTTCTGGTGGCTCTGGACAGCATGGAATACGTCCGGACATTTAGGAGGAAAGAGGACATGAGGGGCCGGCTCTTCTGGGTGGCCCTGGACTTGTTGGACTTGCTCGACATGCAGGCGAACCTCTGGGAGCCCCAGCGGACGGGTCTGCCCATTTGGGCGGAAGGTCTGATGTTCTTCTACTGCTACATTTTGCTGCTGATTCTCCCATGCGTATCTTTGAGCGAGATCAGCGTTCAGGGCGACCACGCGTCTCCGCAGAAGATGATGCTGTATCCTCTCCTCAGTCTGGTCACCATCAACATCGTCACCGTCCTCATACGTGGAGTCAACATGATTCTCTTTCAGGACAGTCGAGTTTCAACCATCTTCATCGGAAAGAACGTGGTGGCCATCGCCACGAAGGTGTGTACCTTCCTCGAGTATCGGAAACAGACGATGGAATTCCCTGCCACCGGTATTCCTATGGAAGTCCAGCAGAACTCTGTAGGACACGGACAGGCTTTGCCGAACGCTACAAGCCTTCCACACGAACCCAGTCCATCGCGAGAGATGATGGATACATGACATGACATCTGAAAACACACAACGTATGTTTGGCACAGTTGTGAGAGAAAGTGACTCATTTCATGTCAACTCAACCAGAAGATGGAATGTTGCTTTATCATAGACGTCTCATGATGAAATACCAATTTGTACAATTTTACAGTGTATATGATAAAAATAGGAGATGAAACGTATACCTTTGAAGTGGAAACAAGACCAAATATAAAAATATAAAAACAACAACTCCAAAAAAATGTAAACATTGTATGGAAAAAAGAAAAGAAAACATTGAGAGATGTAGTGTTTTCATTTTAACAGGATTTGTATGACATAAAGTGAATTTTTTTCTTGTTGAACCATGTACACATTGCTACCTAATTTCAAAACTTTAAATTTATCGTTTTTGAATTTCTCCTCTTTTATATATGAATGAAAGAATAGTGTAATAAAATGCATAAATCCAACACTTTTTGAAATAAATGGATCCAGAGGTGACCAATCAGGGCGAACACTCACCAAAAAATATAGAAATTATTTAACAGGGTTCACAAGAAACAGAAAGTGCAAAAAAAATGTTATAAAGTGCACGATGCAAGAAGTTTAAGTCATTAAAATTGTATAAAAGGGATGGTACAAATTCTGTCATCGTTTACCCACTCTTTTGTCATTTCAAACCTGTCCGCTTTAACAAACGGCCACCACAATTACACCTAAAAAGGATGATTTTAAATTTTATGACCACAAAAATCTGCTGCCAATGTGTTCATTACTTAATCAGACCTCGATATTAAAAACAAACACAATTTAATGAAATAAGTCTTCCATATATGTTTGGTTGATACGTATATAAGAGACATACAATAATTGTAGAGGAGACCCTAGAAATTCAGACAGAGCACATGTATGGTGTCTAAAAATGAAAAAGACTCGTGACACAAGATGAGTTGATATGAAATGACTTCTGTCGGCTCCTTGGACACAGGTGAGAAGCCGATGGACATGAGAAATATTTTGTACGGCAGTTTTTACTCGTTCAGGTGACATCAGATATTTAACTCTTTTACACTGATTTAGTGCGTGTATGAGTTAGTGTTTAAACAGTCATGTATTGGCATTACAGATATTAGTATGTTTGAAAGATTAAACAGAGGAGGACGAGAGGTAAAGTATAAACATATTAATCGGGCAGATTATGTAGATGCTTTCCCTCAGAAAATAAAAACAGAGAATGCACTTCTTGGATCGTAAATGAATACGTAAATTATTATTATTATTTATTATTATTACATAACACTTGTGTACTTGCTTTTTTACGTTTTTGTTCAAGGTTTCTTTGCTGTTTAATAAAAAAGTGAACATTTATGCTTCACATGTTTCTTTGCAGGTGAGATTACGCCGTTTCTATTTCAGCTCTTGTGCAAATAAACGCACGGTGTGCAGAATCCGATCGGGGTTGGGGGGGTAAACGCCACGAGAAAATGAAATAAATGACACGTGGCCTCCATCAGCGAATACTCGCCTCTCTAGAGCCACACAGCACCAAAGCCATTCCGAAAACATCCGGGCCGTGCACTCGGGTATTAAACACGCTTTCCTCTCACAGGAGATACCATGAGTAAATGCCTCAATCCTCCTATGATGTATTCAGCGTATAAAACCAATGCATTCAATTTCAACGACATTAATTTGTGGCCACCTGCATACGGTCGGCGTCACGTTCACAATGAGCGTTGTCTCGCCCCTCTGGGTTCAGTGCTTTTAAGAGAATTTGTCTACTTCAGCAACCGCCCACCACCTGACAACAGGAACACGGCAACATATCATTTCCCTTCACTTTATCACGCTTCACGAAAGCTACAACAAATTACATTGTTGGAACGTCCCGGCAGTCATTTCTACAGACGGACAGGCAGTTATTAAAACAGACCACGTGCCCGTCACGAGATGTATATTTGTCAGCTTAATTGAACTAATTAATAAAAACATTCTCAGTCTCTCTGAACCTCAGACATGTTTGTGCAAGAACGATCATAAAGACAGTTTTAAAGCCTTAAATAAGAACTTGCGAGTCTTTCTTCAGTAAAACACGAAAGAAGATATTTCGAGGAATGTCTTAAGTGGTTTCGTGTTTACCCTATGGTAGTCAACGGTGTCAGTTTCGTTCGGTTATCGACATTCTTCAAAATATCTTCTGCTTTGTTCTGCGGAAGAAAGAAAGTCAAACAGGTTTGACCCGACTTGGGGGTGAATAAATGAAGGAATTCTCATTCTTGAGAGTACTTTACCTTTAAGGACTAACGTTGGTAAAGCATTGCGATAGCAACACAGGGTCAAATGTTGGATCCCCAGGCAACACGCATGCTGAAAAACAGTGTAGACTTAATGTCATGCAAGTCACTTTCAAACGCATAGACGTAAAAGTCACGAGAATGCATTATGGAGGTATTTTCTCGAGTTGAAATACAACATTTCAGATTAAATGAAACATACCATAACATGCAATACCCATGTTTACTATTATTGACCAGACAACTGGTTGTATATCATAGACATAATAACTGCATTTAAAATCACTGAATATATATATATAAAGAACGACTATTGCAAGATTCCCTATGGACGTCAATACAGTGATGCAGCACCACATGTTTCAAATCGTTTCCATTAAAACCACTTAAGCACTTTTATAATGTCACACAAGATAAAAGTTACAGCTTCCTATAATGTCCATAAGCTTTTCATAAACTCGCTGGAAATGTGAGATTTGGATCTTCTCCAACACTAATGCTCTTCTCACAGAGCGTTTCATGACGTGAAATGTCTACAATCTTCATCCAAACCTCCAGGAAACCCCAGAATCTGCCTTGGGGATTTGATCACTTCAGCAGTCACCGATGACAGTTTTGTTTTGACGGGAAATCGCCATCTTCAGTATTTAAGAGGCAACACGTGGAACTAATCCAAAATTGCAAATGACTCATTTGTGAAGTGTAGCATGACAGGAGAATTTCAGCTCTTAATTTAATTTCAATGCTTTGTGTGCGGTGACAGCAGCTTCCTTACGGAGAGACGGATACAGCGACGCTGTTTATTCACTTTGATAACATTTATTATTAAGAGTTCAACTGGAAAGGACAAAAGTCTAATTAGATTATGCAAATGATTCTCAACACACGCTGTGTTTGTGTGTCTTACAATTGTTTTTAACGCTAACGGCCTCAAATGCTTGTTTGGTATGTTTTGATGATGGTTTGCTGGTTTTGCTGGTCATGTGCTGGTCCGGCTGTCACCATTATTAAATATTCGTCTCATTGTGACTGTTTGACCTCATCATGATGGTTTCAGATCATTGCATTTATTGCACATCTCTAAAGAAGACACAAGGGGGAGCTAGAGTTCCTGTATATTGCATAATTATTGTTAGTGTATATGAAGAGTTTGGTTCCAAAAACCAAAAATCATGTTTTTTTATTGTGCATTCCAACTAATATCAATCAAACTACAGTAGGTACGTGTTGATTTAAGCCATAATAACTCAAAGAAAATACAGCTTACTAGCACAATAAAACCATTTTTGAACATTTCTAAAAACAGAGTTATCTCATTTTGGAACAAAACACTTCAAATTAACCATCACTTAATTTGTTTATTTTCTATAAGAAACCTGTTGTTCAATTTAATATTATTAAACTAATCTCAATGTGAAAACTATCATATCAAAATTTGATTAACATAGAAGTAAAAGTTGATTGTGGTCTTGCAAGTGAATAAACTGACTAGAAGTTTGACTGAAAGCATTTTAATTGTGGCTATAATAAACTCCTGATCAAAGTCATTTTACATGTATTTGGCGGCTCTATTATTGACATGTAAAAGCCTATAGACCATTAATATATGATGACCCCGTTTCTAAGAGAAAATAAAACAGTCTGTATGAGAATGAAATGTTAAAGCCTTAAAACAGGCAATTAATCATCATAATCACAATGACATATTATACTAAGAATCGTCAGTCAAATTTCAGAATCATGACAGCCCTGTGTGCTGGTCCCTAGCTGGTTTAAGCTAGTCAAACCAGCATCAAAACATACTTTACCCAGCATATGCTGGTTTTTTCAACAGGATGCTGAAATGATGATTTAGCACGAATGTGTTTAGATGAATTATGAGAATAACTCCTTGTGAACGCAAACGACTGTGAGTGTAATAATCACATTCTTCAAATCATAACCAGGGAAAGCTTCATCATCATTAGACAGATTTATGTGATGAGCACGTGTGACGGCGTCCCGTGTTGGAACGGTTTGATCTATTATCTGTGAAATTCAGACTGAACCTGAACAAGAAAATCTGTCTCTAAGGAACACAAGAGGGTGTAAATGTCAGAAACTGCACAGCTACCTTACACAAAACCAACAAGACAACAGCTATTCTATTCCATCCACGTCAAGTCAACAGAAAGTCGGTGAAATTCAGGAAATGACTTGACAAACCCTGACAGTGTCATCAACCCGTGCTGTTAAACACGCTCGACTAGCGGAGAACAATTGAGACATAACCAGTGAATGAGAGAGTCATCATGGACCAAAGGCAGCATAGTGACAGCTGGAGCGTCAGCTCTTAAACTAAAGCTTTACCTGAGAATGAAGCTGTGAAATCAGAGAGTTTAGCTGTAACAGATGCTTTATATCTCACAGACATGAACACTCCATTAAATCAGACGCCATTCAGCTTTAAAACACAGAAGTGTGGAGCATGGAAGAGTTAAAATGATGTTTTTTCACATCTGGACCCAGAGGCTGATCTGTTCATCAGATGAGTTACACATCCACAGATTCATTCTTTATTCACTCTCTGTACAGTGATTGTGATGCAAAATACACTGAGAACAAGAGACTTAGTTTCACTGCACTGGATAACAAAACACTGCACTGCTATTTATAAAACAATTGAAAGGAAAACAACTTGAATTTCCTTCCTTCCTTTCAATCTATCCATCTATCTATACATCTATCCATCCATCCATCTATCTATACATCTATCCATCCATCCATCTATCTATACATCTATCTATAGATCTATCCATCCATCTATCTATACATCTATCCATCCATCCATCTATCTATACATCTATCTATACATCTATCCATCCATCCATCTATCTATACATCTATCTATAGATCTATCTATCCATCTATCTATACATCTATCCATCCATCTATCTATACATCTATCCATCCATCCATCTATCTATACATCTATCTATAGATCTATCTATCCATCTATCTATAGATCTATCTATCCATCTATCTATAGATCTATCCATCCATCCATCTATCCATCCATCTATCCATCTATCCATCCATCCATCTATCTATACATCTATCTATCTATCCATCCATCCATCCATCCATCTATCCATCCATCTATCCATCTATCCATCTATCCATCTATCCATCCATCCATCTATCTATACATCTATCCATCCATCTATCCATCTATCCATCTATCCATACATCTATCCATCCATCCATCTATCCATCTATCCATCCATCCATCTATCTATACATCTATCTATAGATCTATCCATCCATCCATCTATCCATCTATCCATCCATCCATCTATCCATCCATCTATCCATCCATCCATTCATCCATCCTTCTTCCTTCCTCCCTCCCTCCTTCCTTCCTTTTTTTCTTCCTTCCTTTCTTTCTTTCTTTCTTTCTTTCATTATTCCTTCCTTTATTCCATCCTCCTTCCTCAAAACAGTTTTGAAGTAAAACTCAGTTTACCTCAACTTCACACAGGTGTCCCAGCAAGGTCAAGATACTTGTATTTATATTGCACTTTACAATACAATTTAATAAAAATGTGTTTTCTTTATTTTTAACAACATCTGTTAGCTGCATCTCAATGTGCCAAACTTGCTTTCGTCATACATTGGTAGTCTATATGTTTAGTGTCTTAACTGGTTTTAGGGACACTCAATAAAACGCTTTCAAACGCATAAATATCAAACGCTGAAGTTGGAGCGCCACCTGCTGGTCGACTGACTGTAGAACTCTTAAAACATACACTCTGACTGCAGAAGCCCATTAACGTTTCCTGAATATTTGAGAAACTAGAATCAAATTGTATTTCATGTGCTTTGATGTTTATCTTTCGAGCTATGACACTATATATGTGTTTATATATCTGGATTATAGAATGTCTTTACCTGTAAATTATACCGCACACGAGCGTATCAGCTTGAAAACGTTTATCGATGACTGACGACAGACGGGTCTCTTGTTTTCTTACACTGGATTGTGTGTTCTGTAATATTTCACAAAGTAAAAGTTCGGCAAAGTAAAAAACGCCCCAAACAATTCAGGAGTGTCGGGCTTCTTTCTAATGCGTTAATCACTCGTGTCACACACAACTTCAAAAATAAGCCCGTAATGACTGGAGATTGTTTGTCGTTTATTATGGCCTGTCAAATAATTTCACCATGAAAAACATTTTCGGAAATCGCTGAGCCTCGCAATGCATTATGGGGAAATGCGCTTCACTCGTGTTTTTGCGATAGAATAAGTGCGTCAGAGATGCTGTCAGTCATGTCGTCACACCCCGTTTTCGTAGCGTCTTGTTTTTCTTTATCACACTTATTAGAAACACGAACATTTGAATATACATATAAGAAGTAACAAAATGACAGAATCTATCTTTGGAAAAAGTTTTTTGAGTATATTTTGTTTCCCATTAGTTTACGTGGAGGGGGCGGGGTTTATGTCCTTCACTGCAGCCAGCCACCAGGGGGCGATCAATTCTTTTGCTTCATTGTAAAAATCAAAATAAAATAACGTTTTATCATTAAAAATGTAAATGAATAAAAACTGTAATAATATTGACAAATCTCACAATTTTTCTATTAAATGTCTACAGAAATTACATTATCTAAAATCATAATAATTTAGCAGATTAGAATTGTTAACAGGCATTAAAAACAGCACAAGCCACAAAAACTACGAAACAGGTATAACTGGCGTCATTTAATCTTAGTTATTTTAAACATTCCTTTTTTAAAGATTCATATGAAAATGTACAGGAACTCTTTTGACTATATTTTCTACATACATTATGTTATTGCTTTACAGTAAAATGCATTGGTTGGAATAGTCCATTATAGCTTGACAATACATTCATATAAGTTTTACATTTGTATTTTTCTTACAGTTCATAGTAATTAACTTTACATAGATATATATTTTGATCATCATTCAGTTTCTTATTGACATGAATCCCACATCACATGGAGCTCACAGTGCATGGGGTCGCTTTCTTTACACACAAATACACAGACTTTCTTTAGTTATCATACATGTATTAAATACCTGTGAGCTTATTTCGTACCCGGTTCTGATACAATCCACAATATGTAGACACACTACAATTACAATTATACTTAAAAACAAAGTGACATATTAAACATACAGTATATGACCACTATTCATTGTTTTGACGGGTAAGATCACAGAATGAAGACCATCGACAACAACTCAAAATAACACCCAACAGTTCAACTGATGGAAAAACATTTGCAGGCAAGTGAATGTTAAACATTTATATACAAAAATCTTTTATCAAGAAGAAATAAGTGGCACCAGTTGAATACGTTTTGCATTATCAACATGTGCATGTGTGTTTTTGGACTCTTATTCAACATATCCGGGTCATTTTTTCACCTTTGAATCAAAATAAATAACATTTTGCATTGAGAAAATTAAGCACGATTTCCATTAAGCAAAATATGCAAATGTGTATTTATAATGTACACCATGGAGTTTTCTGTACTAAATTTATTATGGTAAATAAAAGTCAATAAAATGAAATTTTAAGAAGAATCACCATCAGCAATAATGCTTTTACGTAAAATGTCTCTAGAATCTGTCATCACATTTTTTTTTATTGTTTTTGTGGTTGTGGTACGACCTGGACATGTTTCTGAGAGTCACTCCTTGTTTTTTCTTTTAGAAAATGGCACCAGAAAAGATCCTTTAATGCTTGGTTTGGACTGAGATGCTTACACGTGAGGTGTATGTATGAACAGACCACAGGAATAAAACGTGTTTTAGTCCGAAAGGGGTGTCAGGAGGACGTGCAAGAACATATAGCTTTATATTTGTGATCCTGAAACGAATAAACAACCCACAAACGTCTCAAAACCACGGTTTCATCTCAACAAACAGTTCAGCTCAGATCCGTCCTCCAACTGCCCAGTCGGCGGGAGGTCAATGCAAGAACGTTCCCATCTCCATATCCTATTGCTGTTTCACACCAACTTTAAAAAAACTGACTTCATATTGCATAAAGAAGCACGAAAGCACACGTGGCTTCCCAAAAACGAACAAGGGTCTCTGGCTTCCCGAACAAGTTTTGGTTCAGTAGCTGCCAGGTGGAAACCGAGCATGTTGCCATGGAGACGGTCGTCAGGAGATCGCCTCGGTGCCACGTCCCATAATGCACTGCGGATTCAGGTTGTGCTCTTGTGGCTTTGCTCACGGAGTCTTCAGGTAAGGAGGAGGATTCCCTGACACGACAATGTGTGCACTGGCCACATCCGGGGTCACGAGCATCCCTGATACCAACTCACTCCAATACCACCCGAATCTTCACCTCGAAATGATCCAATCTCTTAGTAGGCAAGTTCATAAAAAAAGCCTTCTTAATATGAAGAAACAGTTTGTGCTGTGAAACTCTAGAACGTTCTATTTTATACACAAAAATATGACAGTAAGTAAATAAATTCTGCAATATTCTGTATTTGTTACACTATGTACTAACCAGGCACCATGCGACGCAAAGTAATCTGTGACGTGATGCAAACACAGCAGAGAGTTCATCTAACAACGTTTACAAAAGACGTTTTGCAGCAATAATAAAATAAAAAGTAGTGTCTAAGCTTTCTCTTCCTAGGGCTGGATGATCTGATCCATCCGTTCGTCCACAGTGAAATGCGAGTGTCCGTACAGCACGAGATGACACGTGAAGCTTTAATCGAGCGCTATAAAAACTCACATTCATCCAGCCTGAGGTGACGATGCTTCATGAGTGAAAGAACGAAGATCAAACTGAGATCAAAGTGCAAGATGGTCACCAGGTCAACATCATTAGAGGTCACTGATGGTGCATTCTGGGAAATGGATGAGAGGAGAAATTCTAGTGTTCTTGACACATGGGTAAGTTGACGAAAGTGAAGACGTTGTATTCGATCATGATGGAGAAGCAGAGGAAGATGGCGTACAGCACCAGCACATACACACCCAGCTTACAGTCCAACTTCCATCCGTTCAGATGAATGCCAAGAATCTGCAGGTAAACACACGCGAGATACAAACACAATTCATTTATAAATTACAAACACTGCTGGAGAACAATTCATCTGACTGGCTTCTTAATGAGAAACGCCAACAACAAAGCATCTAAACATAAATAAATTGAAGAGGCCATTTTTTTATTAAAACATATTTCATAAATAAAGCTCAGATAAATATACAAATTGAAAACAGTATTTCAAAGTCAAGTGAGGTTAATTAACTAAAAAATTTGAATTAACAATTATATCATTAATAATCCATGTAAACATTATATTATATTGTTAATATATATTATCATTAACAATTAAAAAATAAACATTATTATTATTAGTAGTAGTAGTAGTAGTAGTAGTCGATGTAGTAGTAGCAATACATATTCATAAAAATTATTAATAATATAAATAACAATTATTTATATTATAATTAGTAGTAGTAGTAGGTATAAATAATAATTATGAATAATATTAATAATGTTTACTTTTATTATTATTATTATTAGTAGTAGTAGTAGTAATATTAAAAGGTATTCATAATATGAATAACCTTTTTATTTTATTATTATTGGTAATAATATGGGTTAGTAATATTAATTAATAAAATGTATAATAATAATAATGATTATTAGTTGTAATCGGTATTAATAATAATTATTAATGATGTTAATAACAATTAGTATTGTTGTTATTATTATTATTAAATATTATCATTATTAATGTGCACTAAACAATGTAATTCATTTCTATATTTTCAATTGTTAAATGAATATTGTATTTTCAATATTGTATTTTTTATTCATCACAAATGGGTTGGCAGAATATTGGTTCATCATCTGATCGTTGATTTGTAGATTTGTCTTGCTGTGAACAGATTGTCTGACTCATTTGTGTTTATGAAATATTTAAGCACGTTTAAATCCCTCTCACAATACGTGAGAATAGTGGGTTGAGAACAGACAGAATCACTCACGGTGAGAGCTACAGAGCCCAGCAGAAGCACAACAGAGTACACCAGCCCTCGACTGTTTATCATCACCTGCGCAGAAACACAAAATCGCATCATCAATCCACCATTACACCCAAAACAACCCTCGTGTTTCAGAGAATGCTTGTGGAGCTGATCTCTGTTCAAACAGAATGAGATTCAGAAAGTTCCGAGCGGTTGTGTGCTTACAACTGATCCATAACTGATGGCCATGGTCTGTAGAGCCCAGGGGAGACCGAGACCCACCAGAATATCAAAGACGTTACTGCCGATAGTGTTGGATACAGCCATATCCCCCAGACCTGCAGACAGAGAAGATCTGTTCTCAGATACAACATCCACTCACGTCTGATGTTCACTTTTCTGCTGAAATGATGTAGAGAGATGTTTTACCGAGAAAATATACATAGAGAAGTACTGTACTTTGTTTTATTAGTAAAGAAATCAAAACCAATGCAACCAAATATAAAGAATGAAAATCATGAAAGCTAAGTCATTAAGAACCAAAAACCTAAACTATTGAAACAAAGAGACACTACGAACAACAAGATGTCATTTTATAAAAGTAAAAGTTCATGCATGTGGTGAAATGATTCATTGTGACAAGAAGACAAAAATCACATTTGTTGTACACAGTGTTGGGTTAGTCACTCATTACTCATAATGTAATTCATAACTGATTACATATTTAATAGTGTAATTAGATTACTGTACAAATGACTCTCTCCAAAAATACCTTACTTTACTTTTTCAGAGGAAAAATAATTTATTTAATTAAAAAGTTATTATATAATAATTATAAAATAATAATTAAATTACACTAACTAGATACACCCAACACTGGTTCTCTGTTTAAAGTGAAGAACTGCAGATTACATTTTACATTCTTCATGTGTGTTTAAATTAAATGATGTCATTTCTGCAAACACTTATATATCAAAAGTACACTGTTGTGAATAATTGTATTTGTTTGCAAACTGCAGTAATTTATTGATCTTATGGCGTCATCTACCTTGCCGAGCGACAATAAGACTGGCGATACAATCTGGGACGCTCGTGCCCGCTGCCAGAAATGTGATGCCCATGATAACATCAGGAATGCCAAGCGTGTATCCGATTATTGTCACCTGGGAGACAGTGTGGGTGGTGAAGTTAATGTAAAGAACGAGAGAGAGAGAGAGAGAGAGAGAGAGATGTAGTTCATATACCATCCAAACCATCAGGTATGAGAAGACGGCGATCCAGACGGTGGAGAGGATGAAAGACACCATGAAGCATTTCTCCCAGCGTGGTTTGGCACAGTTTGGGATGGTGAAGTACAAGATCAACAATAATGGCCAAGAGATCAGCCATTTAGTTGTGTTCATACAGCCGCCTGAAATACAAACACACACTGTCAATATAAAGGAATATATTTCAGAAGAAAACTAAACATACAAACAACTCTGCAATTCAGTGTGATGTCAGAAATCACGCTTGTTGCCACCAACGGAGTAGCTTTCTATCATAAAATAAGAAGTGATGTACAATGTTTGATTTGATGAAGTTGTTTGATGAAGTTGTTGTCACGTCTCTGTAAATATTGTGTGTGTTCTTCACCCGGTAGTGTGAACGGTGAGTTGAGCTCATTCTCTTTATCTTCAGTGCCTTGGTCCTCCGGTACATTTCCATTTTCAATGTCAGGTTTACCGTCCACCACAGCGGTCTCGAAACCATTGGCTTCCTGGACCAACCTCTGACGCTGTGACACACACACACACACAACCTCTTCACATCAGCTAAACACACCATAGAAATGGGATCAAAGATACGGACACACCAGACTGAAGTTGTGTGGTTGCCCTCTTGAAAAACAGTTGAACTAAAGGCTCGTGTTTAAGTTTTGTGTTGGTTGAGAGACTAAGTGTGTCCTCAATACTCACAGAAAAAAGGAAAAATCATAAAAATGTTGTCACTATACGTTCCGTAGATTTTCTTTTATGTTATTTCAGTTTTGATTCTAAACTACAGAAAACAGCAATAATACAGAAAAATGAAGGTGTGTCACTTATAGAAAATCTTGATTGTAAAAAAGCCTTAAAAAATGACTGTACAAATATTATCGTTTTATATTGAAACTATTGGAAACACTTTACTGTGCTATTTGTTAAAAATGAGTTAATGCATTAGCTAACATGAGCTAACAATGAACAATACTTCCAAAGCAATAATTCATATTAATTCGTGTTACTTTCAACATTTACTAAAACATTATTAAAATCAAACATTGTCACCGTTAACATTATTAATGCACCATGAACTAACATGAATAACTGTATTGACAAGGATTAATAAAAGCTGGAAAACTGACTTGTTTATTGTTAGCTTATGTTTGTTAAAGGTGAAGTTTTTGATTCACAGCGGCCACTAGTGTTGTATTATAGATTTGCCATGAAGTGCTTAGTCAAAACCCGACGGGGCCACCATAGTACAAAAAGATGTCGTTCTCATGTTGACGCAGGTAAGAGATCATGCGGGCATTAGACAGAGTGTAGGAAGAGCCATGTCTTATTTAGTACATAAAATAAAAGGTCTGTGGATTTTAAGGATAAGAGTCAGGCAGGAGCAAGGACCTGTGTTAATATTATAAAGTCCTTCCAGCAGGGACGCGTTAGGACTTGGGGTACTAAGGCTTTTAGCGGAGATACTAATAGATATCAATGGAGATACTTTCCATCAGAGAGACGTTGGAGAGAAAGATGGTCTTAAAATCACCCCCGGGGAGGCTGCTTTGATTCGGATCAGTATGTGATCAAACAGGATGTCTCCCCAAAAAAGGTTTTGTTTAGGTTTTAAGCAGATGAGTGCTGTGAATCAATTTAAACTCTTTAATTCTATGTTATTTGACTGTTCAGTGTCTATCACACACACACACCTCTGTTATAATGAGACGACTGGCCATGCGGAGACGAGTCTTGGGTCCAAAGTGGTTGGTGACCATGACACGTAGACCCGCTTCAGGGAAACGGTAATGTGTCGGACTGGCGTTGATGATCTCATCGACCATGACAACAGAACCCCGACTGAACGCTTTACTGGACTTGACTTAACAAAAAGAACAGAATGAGCCCAAAAACACATTTAAAACATACACAGACGGATTTCATCAGGTGATTTTAAAAAGAAACAACATTAACTGACGTATATATTCTCTGAGAAACATCAGACCGAGAGTTTAAGCAGGTTCAGAAGAAGATTCAGTAAGACTAAGCAGACAGGCTCAGTTAAATATAGAAACGGAGGCAGAGATGATAAACGAGTGAGTGAGAAATGGAAGGAGAAGTGCAGGAGAGGCGAATGAGGGCAGGAAGTGATGTCACCTCAGAGGCAGGAAGAGGAAACAGAGAAGAGCTGGAAATCAAGACCATCTCCCGGAGACCAGACTACTGCTTTAATACAGCATCACATAATGAACGGAACATATAAAACCAGTCCTGATATTCACAACAATAACATCATGAAAAAAAATCTGTTTATGTGCCAGGCTCATAGAAATGTTTTATATGAAATCTAACTCAACCTACGGTCACCGGTTACACCACACGGGTAAATAAAAGAGTTTATATTGATAAAAGTTTCAATTTTGATTTATGTGATTTATCGGTCAAAAAGGAGATAAAGTATAAAGAAAATATAAAAAAAGCAGATTTGATTGATAGCCGAATTATTGTATTTTATTTTACAAATTCATAAAACATTTGTTTTAACTGTGAGATCAAGAAAAAATTATATTTGTACACAAGATGACAAAATAAATAAACAGTGTAAAACTTTGCTGTAATTGCGCAGCAGGTTTACCAATATCTTACAGTAGATTTAATGTACAACTTTGTTATGATCATAAATGTACCTATTTTATATATATTTTCTTTCAGAAAACAAGAGAAACGTAATTTAAAACAGTACTTATTTGCTTTAGTTTTACAGCAGGTTTGCCAGTAACTTACTGTAGATTTGAAAAAATATTTAATTGTTTGTACTTCTTAAATTACGATGCATTTACATAACAAGATATTTAGTCTTGTTTTATGAAAGAAAAATATATAAACTAGGTAAGTTTATGCTCAAAACAAAATTTTACATTAAATCTACAGTACGTTACTGGCAAACCTGCTGCAAAAACATCAGCAAAGTTTTACAGTATAGAGATATGAAATATGAAAATGAAAGCCTGTCTGTTTAGTTTTACCTTCACACAACAGCGGTACAGACGGATCGTCTAAACTCTCATTACCATCTTCGAGTTCACTGCCGCTCGCCGCGTTTCCATTCGCAACGTTTTTGTCGCAGTGCCTTGTGAAACATTTCTGCATGCTTGCATTAAATCTAACAGAGAAAATAGAATCAAAATGAATGTTACATTCGATAAATTAAGCTAGACGACCCATTTATGTCAAGTTGTTAAGCAGATTCAGCCCGTTTATCTTTACAGTACAGATGGTACCAGAAACCTTTACTCACTTCATGATGAGAATATACACAGCGTACATGCACACCAGAATTAAACTCTCCCACCTAAAACACACACAGAAGAGACGTCTCCGTGAACCAAAACAACAAACACAGAGATGAACTCAGAAGAAAAGAGAATAAAACACTCACCAGACAATCTTCCCATCGTAGATGAACTGATATTACAAAAGTGAAAACAAATAGAAATGAACACTGAGATGGTCAACTTTCAAATGTTTTCTAAAGTGTGTGTCAATAAAAGTAGAATGTCCCAAAACGTGTGCTGCGTGTGTGTATTTGAGGAGATGTTCTGGATATAAAACAGATAAATAAATGCATTACTGTAAACAGATTATAAATTTCAAGATTAACTTTCACTTGTATTAAACCCAGAACATTCTTCTATTCATACATGTTTCATGTGAGACTCACCATGATCAGAGCAACTACAGACAATATGTAGAAGAACGAATCACGAAAAACAGCCCACCGGGTCAGATAGACCACCTACAGACATGAAGACAAACTACTGACTTCACCGAAGACACCGGTGACATGTTATCTATATGTGATTTCACATCAACACTTGTTTCACGTGTGATCCCGTGTAAGGAAATTTAATTCAAAAGTGTTCCAAAACTGCAGGTTTAACATGTTTTTCAAACACACAATGCAAAAATACAACACACACATACGTGTCCAGCAAAGATGCCACAGACTCCTATGATACAGAGAATATTAAAGACCGCAGAACCCACGATGGTCCCGACACCAACATCCCCGTGAGTGATGAAAACGCCTGAAGATACAAACAAAACAACGAAAATATTCCTAAACCACTTGAAGTGTGACATGTTTTTGTACAAATGAAGTTCATGTCTTTTGCACTGTAAAAAAACACTGTCATTTTACAGATTTTTCTGTTATTTTTTCCGATTTTCCACATAAAATGTTTTTTATCGTATTTTTGAAATACTTTCAAAAAATGTAAAATTACAGAAAAGGACTCAAGAAACACAGTTAAAACATGTACTTTTACAGGGGAAAACTGTTCTTTAACAGATTATTTCTGGCACTCCAGCTGCCAGAAATTTTCAGGAAAAGTTTTTTTATATAGTAAAAAAGACAGCTAATTTACAAATATTATTTTACCGTATATTTTTTAGTTTTTGTATAGCTTTTTTTTACAGTGTGGGACATTGTCTGTTTGCCAGGGAGTTGCTCTGCAGTTGCTATTGTCTTCTAAGTGTGTTAGTTTAAAAAAGTGATGCTGAATTTAAATCAAAATTATAATTTTTTACTTTTATTAAAAATAAGTTAGTCTTAAAGACGTCAATAAACTGATATGGTCCTGCGCGCTGACAAAATTCCAATTTATAAGATATAAGCCTTCAAAATGACTATCTGGCACGTGCGCTCAAAAAATCTAGAAATTCCATGACATCACGCTACACTTCAGCCTCTCGTCAAAGTTCTCGTCCAATCAAATCCACTTTAGAATCCGAAGAGTCCCGCCCCCTTCACAATGAGAGCTGCGGAAGCCACTTGTTGTCACCTTTATTATCTCCTGCATGGCGAATGACACATAATACATGGGATTGGAGATAGAGGATCAAGACGCTGTAAACATTAATATTAAAGTCTTAATTTCACGCTAGTGTCACGACAGCGGTTGCATGTGAGTGTCCTCCAGTTCAGAGATGATAGCACATCATTTGCGCAATCATAAATGCAAATCTGCTGAGAAAACAAAACGCATCTGATCTGTTTCAAGTCTACACAGAATGTTGTATGTCAAGGCTATATGGAAGATGAGGAGTCAAGGAGAAGACGAACGCCAGTGTAACTCACCAACGTAAATAACAAGCTTGAAATTACAAACATAATAAAATAATGCCTCACGTTCCAAGGCATTGCAGTGGGCCTTTAGGAAACATCAATAAACATCTTTGAAGGAGGAGTGTGTGTTTATTATTACCTATAACAGAAGCAAAGAGCTCAGGAGCAGAACTTCCAGCCGCCATGAACGTTGCACCAGCCACATCTTCACTCAGACTCAACTTCTGCAGAACAACAATTACAGCAGACGTTCACATTCTACAAAACCGCCGCGGCACAGAGACGACTATTTCATGAGATTCTCAAAGTGGGTCAGAGGAAGAACTGAGCATCGTCTGAGACTTGAATTGCACTGCAGTTTTCCTCTGCGAAATTTGTTTAGAATAAAAAAAAAAAAATGTGGAATGTGAAAAATCCTACCTCGCAGATCTTCTCAAGAGACGTCACAAAATAATCGTCGCACACGATTGCCAGGGCCAGGAACATGTAGAGAGCCTGAAACAGGACAGCAGAAGATCTGCGGTCAGAGCATCTCAAGCTCAACTCCAACCGAATGAATTGTTTCA
Organism: Triplophysa bombifrons; assembly: GCA_029783895.1. Classification (NCBI taxonomy): domain Eukaryota; kingdom Metazoa; phylum Chordata; class Actinopteri; order Cypriniformes; family Nemacheilidae; genus Triplophysa; species Triplophysa bombifrons. The sequence continues at coordinate 17,856,131 of CM056454.1, read as the reverse complement.
TTTTTAATAAAAAAAAATATATATATATTAAAATAAAATAAAATAAATAAATAAATAAATAAATAAATAAATAAATAAATAAATAAATAAATAAATAAATAAATAAATAAATAAATAAACAAATAAATAAATAAATAAATAAATAAATAAATACAATAATAAGGGTTAGGTTGAGACACACAAGGCTTACTACTAGTCCCAGACTAAAATGAAAGTTTGAGCAGTCTCTACTAAAAAAATATTTGCACTGAAATATCTTTAAATATGTAAGTCCCTTTGTTTTGTCTCAAGATGCACACCAGTCATGCTTTTATCTCAGGCATTTTATTAAAAGCCACTTAAATATCCTAATTTGACTAAAGCATAGTCCTGTTTTAAGTTAAGCCTTGTCTGTGAAAGTGGGCCTATGATTATTAACTGAAAATGAATAAAGACTAAACTAAAACTATGAAAAAACAACTAATATAGCTATATTAATGATAAATAAATAATATTTCAAAGGCACATAATAATTACTAGAAATTACTTGAAAAGTATAAATGAAAAATGAAAGCTTATTCAAAATATGAACTTAACTACAGTGAAACTAAGAAAAAAAGAAATATGTATGCAGTGCTTATGAAACATTTGCAATAAATCATGTATATTACAATTTAACAGTTTTTTCTAATATCTCTTGCCCTGTGTCGCTATTGAAAAAATGAACTTTCTGTAAAGCTGCAATGCAAAATTGGGAAAAACTCACTAAAACTGCATTAACAGCATGCAGCACCAGATTTGTGTTTTACTACTAATTCAATAATCTAACACTCTCTTCATGAAAAAAAGACTTCTCTTGGCAGTAACGGATGAGTAAATGAGTAATTACAGTTTTGTATTTCAGATGCAGATATTATGATGAATAATTTCTGCCTTATGGGGACAACACAAGACTAATAGAACTCGCAGGCACGGCACATCAGGGTTGTTTGGGTGAATAAATAATGCATGATAAACACCAGAGGAGCAGAAAACTGCATTACATAAGCACACAGATTTGAGTTGTGTTGCTCACAACGAGAGAGAGAGAGAGAGAGAGAGAGAGAGAGAGAGAGAGAGAGAGAGAGAGAGAGAGACATGTCAATCAAATCGACTTCAATCTGCTCATATTACCAGTGGATTAACCCGCACTGATGGCCGGCGGCTCACACACACACACACACACACACACATGGTATTAACGCATTACTGTCAGCAGTCTCTCCTTTTGACCTTCTTCTGTAAAATGTTCACTTTCAACAGGCTAGACTTCCAATGTACGTCTGTGAAAGAGAGACATACCGCAATAATGTGTAGCAGTACGGCGCCGCTCTTTCGTTCAGCGTTGGTAAACATGTCATCTGGAAATTCATGGACGGCTGTAAAAGATTAAACATGTTTTATAATGTTGGTAACCAAACAACACTTAAGCCCATTGACTTCCATTGTATGAACACAAAACCACTGATAAACCACTGAGACATTTCTCAAAGTATCTACTTTTGTGTTCCACTGTACAAGAAGGTTTACAACCACATGATATTAAATGAATGATGACAGAATTTAGATTTTTGAGTAAATTATCCCTTTAACACACCTACAGTAATACAATCTGCACGAGTACACAACTAAACATGACCTGAACTTCTTGTTATTTTATGATTTACCAGAACAGCCTCATTCATAATTTCACAATATACAAGCTCTGAGCATATAACAGCTTGAGAAATGATGACATAAGCAACAAACAGCTTCATTTGTTCTGCATTTGCTGATCAGTCTCCTCGTTTTTTATACTTTATGGAATCAGCATTGAAAACATTAGCTGTTGTAAAACATACAAACATCTGCGATCCCATTACTAGAATTCTATATTAAAGGAGCCAGTCTTTGGCGGTTTAAGAGGCTTTGAGTATGTTTTTTTGGGTGTTTAACAATGGACGTTCTTGTTTCTAGTTTCAAAAAAACGTCTGATTTTTCCGGTCTCTATAAAGTCCCTCCTTCCGAAACGCTCTGATTGGTAAAGCTGACCAGGTCTGTCATGATTGGTTCCCCGATTAGAGCTAACTAAAATTTGTATTGATAATAAACGTCTTCATTTATTGGTTCCTTGTGTCTTTAATTATTGAACTCTTCCCATCATTTAATAAAAGCAATAAGCCATAAAGTAACTTTACCTTGTTTATAAGTAAAAATGTTTACCTTAAGATAAGTACATTTTCATAATTCAAGAGGTTAGATAGAATAAACAACCAAAATAAAATTAGGAATTAATTTATCAAAATATCATAAATAAAATGAATGAATATTAAACTATTTATTGATGTCCTTTTTATTTATTTTGGATTTAAAATATGAATTCAACAAGCAGTTTTACATTTGTCTGTTGAAAAATAAAATTCGTTTTTTAAGTTTTTTTTATTTAAAACATGAAATAAATTATTAATTTAAAATGATTAATATTAATTTAAAAAGTGATTAACATTTCTATGTTTAAATTCATAACTTTATTTTTAAGTGGCACTCTTGGTCCTCCTTAACACTGCGAAATAATAACATTTGTTCAAAAACTATTGAACAATTAAATCTATTATTATTATTCACATTTTTACGGAATGTAACAATTTATTGATTTAACTGTACACTGTCTGCAGTACATTATTATCATGTTCTCATAGACATAACGTCTTGTCCAATAGGATTTCAATGTCTTTATTAAATAAAAATTGTATGTGTCCTTTTATACGACACAATCGAGTCCAAAACAACGTCTCCAGTCTGCACCGTTTTGTCTAACAAACACTGAAGTTTCAGAAATCAATAACTTACTCACAAATGATGCTGATGCAAAACTAGAGGACAGATTCAATGCCCACAGATGTTTCAGAACTGAAGAGTGAAAGACTGAGATGAATAAGTTCAAGTTAAAAAAAGAGAACTGAAAGTTTGTATTCACAATCCTTGAGCGTGAAATCTGTCTTGTGTTTCTGCATCACTAACATTCATGAATAAGTTATTGATTCCTCCACGTCTGAGTTTGTTTAATAAAAACTGATGTTGTTCGGATTGAAAAATGGCCTTGGGCTGGAATGTGTATACAGCCGACAGACTTTCTTCTTCTTTTTATTGTTATTATTATTATTAATAATAATAATAATAAAAAAAGCAAATTGTTATTGAAAACTTGTGTCTTATTATGTATTACATGTTTTATTATAAATTATGTTTTTGACTGCATAAAGCAAGAAAATATTGGTGATACGTTTGCATTCAAATCATCGCTCATCGTCTACATGACCGCGCCACACAAACGCTGAACAGCAGGACAAGATTAAAAATGCCAGAGGACACAGAACAGATCCCCTGCCCTCGCCATGAGTCAACACCGTCCTCTCAGTCTGATCTAAAAATAAAAGCTTATAGATCAAACTCCTGGACAGGTGAAGGTCACTGTTACACTCCTCATGTGAGTATGGACTTCTGCAGGACGTCTGAATGGCGATACAACGATATTTAACGTCTGCTCAAAACACAAGAACATAAATGAACGTTAAATCATCCAACTGTCTGTAAATGCGCCTTCTGGTGTACTTCGGCTGAGAAAATGATGAAAAGAAATGCTAAATATGAGCAGGACGAAGAGACTGAAGGTTAAATTCTCCCTCGGAGAATCTCAAAGTCACAGTACTTTTCATGGCTATAAACAAACCAATGACAAACCTTCAGTTGTTTTGTATATTAGCCTGATTTAGCTAAATGTAATTTCAAAAGGTTTGCTACCAATAAAACCGTGTTCAATATAATGAAACTGAACTGTAGTAAAACTATTGATATACAAATGATACTCATTCCGCCAAAAACAGGTGACTAAACTTTTCCTAAGGGTAGGAAGACAACTCTTCAGTTGGTGTTCTGTATCTCCCAGCACATCTTTCGTTTCCAAACAGCATGCCGTGAGATTCAGACGCCTTATTTTCTCATCAGACGAGACTCAGCTGTGCTCATAACACATTAACACAAATCGAGCGCTCACAATAGTAGAGTAGTAATCGGCGTGTCACAGTCGCCTTCGGCCACAATGTTCTGCCTCACTGCTGGACACATTTCTGCAGTTCGTCCTCTTCACAAGTCATCTGTTCAGCACGAACATCCAGATTCCTACTGGTTTTAGGAATCTCAAAAGATGTCATTGAACAGGAAAGGTCACAAATGTTAAGTTGTCAAAGAGGGGTGTGATATTCATTTATGAATCGATTTTTGCACAACCATGTTTTGCTCATGTGACTGAAGGCATGTCGTCATATTACAATATAATACAATCAAAGTGTAATCCAGTAATCTTTCAGATGCCGTAAATGGTCTGTCTTCTTAACTAGTTTGAGAACCGTCACGGGTCTCTCCATCATGCTAAATACAGTTGAAAGAAAAAGTATGTGAACCCTTTGGGCTTACTTGGATTTCTTCATAAATTGGTCATAAATGTGTTCTGATCTTCATCTAAGTCACAACAATAGAGAAACACAGTCTGCTTAAACTAATACCGCACAAACATTATATGTTTTCATGTTTTTATTGAACACAACATGTAAACATTCATAGTGCAGGGTGGAAAAGTATGTGAAACCCTAGGCTAATGACTTCTCCAAGAGCTAATTGGAGCCAGGAGTCAGCCAACCTGGGGTCCAATCAATGTGATGAGATTGGATGTGTTGATTAAAGCTGGCCTGTCCAATAAAAAACACACACCAGTTTTGAGTTTGCTCTTCTGAAGAAGCGTTGTCTGATGTGAACCATGCCTCGCACAAAAGAGCTCTCAGAAGACCTACGATCAAGAATTGTTGACTTACATAAAGCTGGAAAGGGCTACAAAAGTATATCTAAAAGCCTTGATGTCCATGTGTCCACGGTAAGACAGATTGTCTACAAATAGCGAAAGTTCAGCACTGTTGCTACACTCCCTAGGCGTGGTCGTCCTGTAAAGATGACTGCAAGAGCACAGCGCAGAATGCTCAATGAGGTGAAGAAGAATCACAGAAGAGTGTCAGCTGAACACTTACAGAAATCTCTGGCACATGCTAACATTTTTGTTGACAAATCTACAATAAGGAAAACATTAAACAAGAATGGACTTCATGGGAGGACACCACGGACGAAGCCACTGCTGTCCAAAAAAAAAATTGCAGCACGTTTGAAGTTTGCAAAAGAGGACCTGGATGTTCCACAGCACTAATGGGCAAAAACTTCTGTGGACAGATGAAACCAAAATTGAGTTGTTTGGAAAGAACACACAACGCTATGTGTGGAGAACAAAAGGCACAGCACACCAACATCAAAACCTCATCCCAACTGTGAAATATGGTGGAGGGGGCATCATGGTTTGGGGCTGCTTTGCTGCCTCAGGCCCTGGACGGATTACTGTCATCGATGGAAAAATGAATTCCAAAGTTTATCAAGACATTTTGCAGGAAAACTTAAGACCATCTGTCCGCCAACTGAAGCTTATCAGAGGATGGACGATGCAACAGGACAACGACCCAAAGCATAGAAGTAAATCAACAACAGAATGGCTTCAACAGAAGAAAATACGCCTTCTGGAGTGGCCCAGTCAGAGTCCTGACCTCAACCCGATTGAGATGCTGTGGCATGACCTCAAGAGAGCGATTCACACCAGACATCCCAAGAATATTGCTGAACTGAAACACTTTTGTAAAGAGGAATAGTCCAAAATTTCTCCTGACCGTTGTGCAGGTCTGATCTGCAACTATAGGAAACGTTTGGTTGAGGTTATTGCTGCCAAAGAAGGGGCAACCAGTTATTAAACCCAAAGGTTCACATACTTTTTCCACCCTGCACTATGAATGTTTACATGTTGTGTTCAATAAAAACATGAAAACATATAATGTTTGTGCGGTATTAGTTTAAGCAGACTGTGTTTCTCTATTGTTGTTACTTAGATGAAGATCAGAACACATTTTATGACCAATTTATGAAGAAATCCAAGTAAGCCCAAAGGGTTCACATACTTTTTCTTTCAACTGTATAATGCGATACTGGTTGTCCCTTTGGACTGAACTTTCTTCTTCCCTTTAAAGTGGGTGGGGTTCCAAACTCTTTATTACTTCAGGGAAATGTTCGCTTTTTTCACGTGAGTGACGTGATCTGACAAATAGTTTCAACCTTCGTGGAAGACGAGATTGACAAGCGTTCGAGGAAATCGTGCCGCCTGCCACGAGTTCACATCTATACGCATCTCTAGATTGACTTTGTATGTAATTTACTCACGCAGAACCCTTGACTTATTTCTACTTTTTATTTGTTAGATGTTTATAAAACCCAGTGACAAACGGGTGACTGAAAATAATAATAATAAATAAAATCATAAAATATGGAGATATGAGGTTACTGAATGACATCAGTGAAATACACACAATTCATCACATGAGAGAACACATGAGATTCTACATAATCAATGCAACTATTCTTATATATAGTGCTTGTTTTAGTTTCAATTGAGAAAATAAAATCTAGAAAACCTGACTATTCAAATACTGTTGACTATTTAAAGATTCAAACTCTCAAAGTGATTCCTCAATGTTGTTATTTTTAGCGCAGTGACGGGTCGTGTGATCAGTGGGGGTAAAGGACACAAACACTGATGACTCCAGATTATCAGACACTGACTCACAACCAGCACACAAAACATTATCATGCACGCACACATGGACACGCACGCGCACACATCTGTAAACACCCTCGTGCACACACAAACAGATCTGACCACACACACACACAAAAACAGCTGCATACGCACAAACACATATGCGCACACACGCACATATGCACACATACAAACACACACACATAAACACATCTGCACACGCACGCAGACAAACACAAACATATCTGCACACACACATGCACGTACAAACACAAACAGATCTACACACAAACACACAAACACATCTGCACATACATGCGCACATACATGCGCACATACAAACAAACACAGATCTGCACACAGAAATGCACGCACACAAACACATCTGCACACACACAAACACGCACACACATAAACACATCTGCACACACACGCAGACACAAACAGACCTGCACACGAACACACACACATTTACACGCACGTACACACACAAACAGATCTGCACACACATGTAGACAGACATGCATACAGATCTGCACACAGAAATGCACACACACAAACAAACACATCTGCACACACACATATGCACATATGTGCACAAACACACATACACATATGCACACATATACAGATCGGAACATGCACATACACATGCAAACGCACGCACAAACACAGCTGCACACATACATACATGCGCACACACAAACACGCACAGACACACACACACACACATAAAAACATGCACACACATGCACATATGTGACATATATCTGAATGATACGGCTTCTGGAATAAGGAAACATGTAGTTCGGGATTTGATGTCATCCTCTCCATTGGACACTCAACATAAAAATGACTCTTGAAAGTCAATGGGGGGTATTTTAAGGTGAACTACTCCTTAAAAGCAGTGTTGTCAACATAAGTTAGGATAGGAACAGGGGGGTAAAAAAGAAACAAGAGGCAGCGCATGTTGAAGAGAAGGAAGGAAGATGTGGTGTAATCTCGTGAGATTACCAGATTTACAGCGTGTAATCTTATCAACTGGCACATTCAGCTCCCACTGAAACATTCATGACAGAAGATGATGAGAGAGAGTTAAAAAACACAAACCTAAAGCTGAGAAGCGACTCGTATGACACTGTTTACTTTTTACATTTGCTTTCAGAAATCAATAAATAACACAACATTCGAAAAAGAAAGAAGCAATAAAACTATCTGAGTACCTGCGCGCCGCAAAATCTGAATGACTAACAAGAGCAAATGCGTATAAAGTTTCTGCGCTTTATGAAATACATATGAATCTGCATGTATAATGATAATGAATGATGCTTATGAAAGAAAGTTACTTCTGAAATGCCAAAACACAACAAATCACATTTCAAACATCATTTCAAAATGAGTCCCACGTTCATAAAGCCACGCAAACTTCAAACCCCTTCTAGATCAAGTTTGCAAACGTAAGAAGCTGAAGAAATCCCTGGATAAAATGAGATTTTTAATTTGGGTTGAAGAGATTTAATGAGAAGAAGTGCAGCGAGGGTAACAAGCGTAGGTCCGGGTCAGCGAGCGCTTGGAAAGCGGGTGTCAGCTAAACGCAGACCCACCAAAGCTGATTTAAATTCTCTCAAGTGAACAGCACAGTCACATCAAACCTTCGCTTAAATCTCGCCGGACGGCCTGAAATGGAGTTGAGTACTTCAAATCTCTCCAGAGCTCTAAAGCGCTCGCTGAGGCTTTTCTGTCTGATAAACAACGACCACGAAAACCTCATCCGTCAAATCATAACCTCATAAAATCATCTCAATTATTTCTTCTGGACATCAACGAGATTAAGTAAAGATCACAGCTGCGTCTCAGATATATTTCTCCTGAGAAGAAGAGGCTGTCCATCCATCCACAGACTTGTAAAAGATGTTGGACGTGTCTCAATATCACACCTCTGTACGATGCCTATAAAGGGAACAAAGCTCAGGTTTGGGACGCTCTCACCTGGTGCGGTGCAGTTTTTCTCCACCGTGTCATTATCGGATTCTGATGACATCAGCCGTCGGCCCCAGTGGTCATGTGACTCCATCGGTTCTTCGACAATCATGCCGTGACCTAAAACAAAAACGGTGGAATAATAAATTGATCAGACAATGAAACACACGGAAAAAACATGTATAGCTTGAACGAACCGTGTTGCAAACATATGGAATGTAATTACATGAATAACAAATACTTCCAGAAAAAAGTGCAGTTGAATCTCACTGGTCGCTGAGATGCAAAATGATGATCATAACATTTGAGTTGAGCTTTACGAATGTGCCTCTTCTACACAAAGCAAGTGTTGATATGCAGTAAATAAATGTTTGTTGTTGTGTCGTAGAGATAAATATCTGCGTAGACAGACCCGGGCGGTGTTTTCTCCACACCAGCGATTGGCTTCATCACAGGGTGTCAATGGAAATAAAGTCACTCTGAACACTACACTGAACACACACCCAGGACAATTTATCTCAAAGAGATCCGTTTCACCTCTTCAAACCAAAAAAAACGAACCCTGCAGATGTTCTACATCACTTATATCACATCAAACTGTTTGAGGAAAGAAATAATCCCATGTTAGTTTGAGTTTATAGACCGTCAGAAAAAAATGGTTTAATACTGTACCGGTTTGTTTGTTCCTTTATTCCCTAAGGTTCTTTTATGTCCCTTTAAAGGTATACAAAGCAATATAATGTATCTTTTTGGGTACATTTTTGTCTCCTAAAGACCTATTGGGGTCTTTTAATGTGTTGTATGTTCGCATAAGTTTATTCATTTTATTTTTCTGTACAACACTTTGGTGGTGTAAAGTCCTTTATAAATCAAGTTAGCTTGCTTGCTATTGTGCACCTTTAAAGGTACAGTTAAGTGTTATGTTCCTCTAATATTTAACTGGGACACAAAAGGTCCTTCAGGTACACAATAGGTCAATGATGTACCCAAAAAAGTAAAACATGTAATGTTTTGTGTACAAAAAGGAACCTGGGCAATTCCAACATTATTGACGTGACATTTTGTGTTATGGACGTGACATAAAAGCGCTCAGAGAATGAATTTGTTACGATTATATTGAACCATCTGTTTATATTTTCTAGAGTATATAGAGTCTAAAAATCAAAAAATGTCAATCTATGAGAAAAAATTATATTAAAAAAGGGATATAAACGTGACAAAAAAAGGAGGCAGTTTTTTGGAGACGATTAACTTTGTAGGATTTCTGTAAAATAAAATGCACAATCCTGAAGCAATAATACACAATGAATGAAGAAGTGATGCCTCTTTATAGAACATCAAATAGTTTCTTTATATTCATTTTCATGTGTCCATTTATGAGGAATATATAGCGTTATGGATGTGACAATCCTGAAAATGGCTCTTAGCTGACTATGAAAAATCATGCAGTAAAAATAAAACTAATGCTTTAAAAATTTGAAGAGAGATCTCACATGGGTATTTGAACCACCAAATCTTAAAATTCGTGCTGTTACCAAAGTAAAAACTGCTGGTAAAAACATATTTTTTTCGTGGTAAGGTTGACCTTTCCAAGGAATTGCCCACCTTTTACACTGGGTTCACAACAAACGTGATTTAAGTGTTTTGTGCGAGTAAATCACACACAAAGTGAATGCAAAGACGTGAAATGTGAATCGCCTCTACAACCCAGCGACAAAAAAGGAACCATTTTAAACCTTTTTTCTGACGGTGTACAACCACAGAGAATCTTAATCTGCTCGTAGTTTTTTAAGCCTCTCTGAATCTATATGATCTATCATTCTTTATGTCAACGTCTCAAATATTTTGATTTAAATGAGTGATGAAGGCTTGTGAACATTCTGCTGGAGTGTCTCTTTAATCTCTCGACATTAAGAGTATCACACACACACTTTTATGCCGGTAAAAGCCCCTGCTGTGAGACGACAGATTTCCTCTTGTCTTTATGCTGTAAGTGCTGTATAATCTTCTACTGTAAGCCTGTTGTTCTGTCTTGTAAACGAATGTTTATGGTCACTGTTTGATTTCGGCATGAACACAACTCCGCTTTTCAACAACCCACACACTGTCTAAATCCACATGAAACATCTCAATGTCATAATCTGAGGTTTTAACATAAAAAAAGATATTCAGTAAGGCATAGAGAGGGGCTTGATTTTATGCAATGGAAACTGATCAAGACCTGGAGAATGGGCATCTTCAAAGGGAACAGCTAACGGCATTGATGTCAATTAATAATTGTGATTTATGAATACAAACATCTCTTCTTTATTTAGAATAATAAGCGCTGATAAATGACACATTAAAACCAACAACATCCATTACAATGTACATGATGCTTCAATTAAGTGTAAAATAAACGTGCTAAAATAACACAATTTATAACATTTCTACACAAAAATATAAACACGCACACACCTTCGACAAAAACACACGCTGTGTCTCAAAAACGAGTCTGGATATCATAACCAATGACGCCTTCATTTTGGGACGAAGCCTGTATGAGATGCTGAATGTTCCTCATAAAACACAAATGTGACAAATGCACAATTATAAACAAACTAGTGAACTTTTGCTGCTGCATGTATTACTATTCCTTCCCATTTTACGTATGCTTGTGTGTCAACTTAAATGTAATGGTCTATGTTTTAATATGGAAGCAGTCCCGATGGAGTAAATTCGCCTTTAAAGCTCAGTCATGATTTATATTTGATAGAAAATCTATTTCACTTGTAATTTCTCTTGGACAAACAATGTTTCTAATTATCTTCAGCAGTAGCCAAAGCCTTCGTGTGTTCAGCATCCCTATCTTAGAGAGAGCTTAAACTACAAGAATCCCAAACACAACACATCTCAAAAACAGCTTCTTCAAGTAGATATGGTTATATAAGTTTTACAAAAATGCAAACAGTAGCACCTCATAACTAAATTGTGGCGTCTTAGAAGACAATTACATAAGCAGCACAAAGGTTTTGAGTTTGAAGCCCGTGGATTCGGATTCTGATCGAATGTATAGCTTGAATAAACCATGTGTCATCATATAACACTATTCAGGATGCTTAGGTTTAAGATGATGATTACTGGAAAGTCGGATAAGTCAGTCCAAAAAAAAGGTTCCTCCCATTGTTGAACCCTATCTTTGATGACTTTCATTGAACTGATAATGATGACAAATGATCTATGTGTCTGTAGACCAACTGCAAAGTCAAATCTCTCATGAGAGCTGTCTGTGCGGCTGGACACACACTCTGCCTGCTCGGTTCAATAAAGGACAATTTTCGTTGTAGTGCAAAGGGAATACAGTCTAGAGCCCCAAATAAAAGAGAAATCTTTAAAAGGTTCTCTGGAGAACCCAAATTGTTTTTTGCTTTTAATGGTTTAAAGCATCGGTTGTGATGGGACTCACCTGTCCTCGTGAGCAGGGTTGACATGCCCCACGCCACGAACAGCACACTGCAGACCAAACACACCTGCGCCAGCAGCATCTCTCTCCTCTTGCGCACCTTAAACATCTTGGCAACGATGGATTTCTTGGAGACCGTCATGGTCCCGTCCTGATGCTGGTCGGTGCGGGTCATCGTCTGCGGGTTTAACGGGGTCGGATGGACGAACGGAGACAGACGGAGTCGCGCAGCAGATGAGACGCGCGCTCGGACCCTCGCATGTAATGCGCAACCGGAGACGGACAGATCGGACGCGCGGATCCAGAATAAAGCAGCAAGATACGCCAGCAATCCCAGTGTTACTGCCCCAGATATCTGCTCTCATCAGAGTCTCCTCCGCCGCATTGCAACAATGCAGAAAGCGTTAAATCCCCGCGTGCATCCTCCAGAGCTACACGCGTTACACATTTCTCGGTACACGGCCAGCGGGTCTCAGGTGATGTCCTTTGCTTCCTCTGACTGTACGATCATCCCCGTGTCACCCCTCAGGACCATCGGGAACTTTGCACCGCTCGTTGGTGTCCACCGGAGGCACGTGACGCTCCGCGATCAGTCACGCGCGCTCCGGTCCAGCCGAACCGACGCATCTGGCACCTGCAGCAGAGGACATGCGTTATAACTGTATTTAATGTGCATGTGTTTATATGCATTTTACTTGATCCGTGCAGGTGCAGATACATGCGTTCGTTAAAAAAATCATACAGAGAGAATTATTCCAACATTTTATTTCAACATAAGAAAAAAACGCAAATACATTAATATGATAAACGCAATTATTTAAAAAAGGAAAACATGTTTCTGAGAGGTTTTGTGTGAGGTTTAGATAATAGAATATATAAGGTCCCCCATATTGTGTAAATGTATCAAATCAAACCTGTGTGTGTGTGTGTGTGTGTGTGTGTGTGTTCAGCGTTTACTATTGTGTTAACATCTCCCTTAACGTCAGTAAACATTGAAGGTCCTTGAAGGTCAAATGATCAGAACCACAAATATGAAGAATACACATGTGATTTGACCTTTGATGTACAGTTAAGAGCTTTTGGCAAGTCTGTGCAGTATGTCACACAAAATGCGAAAAAAATCGGTGTGCGCTAAGAATAAATTCCTCAGTGTAGCACGCGCGCAAATATCATCTACATGTTCATGAGTGAATGACTTTCACAATTTAACATATAACACGAGTGGATTTGTCAGCATATGAGGACATGAACACATGAACTTCATCTCCAAAGCTGCTCTAAGCGTTTATTTGACGAACATTTCACAATTTCTTAAGCTGCCGTTAAACACACGCGTCTTCGCGGCAACCCGCCAAAATAAAAGTCCCGTTAATATGAACCCGACGACAAATAATTTACTTGTAGTAAATTGATAACCTGTAGAAAACACTATAGTATACTTGAATATTTGCTAAAGTAAGGTTCAAAAACTCTATAGTAACTAGAAATCGTACAGGAGTTTACTGTAGTACAGTAAATAGTACGGTAGGCCAATGCCGTATTTTTATGTGGACAAACATCTTATTATTGTAGTAAAAAATGAGAAACATAGACACAGGAAAATTGAAAAGGAAAAATATTATAAACCTAATTGTTTTATCTGTATGTACAATTCATGTCCATTATCAGTTCTCTGCCAATTGTACTTTAAAGATAACTACGGACGTGTTATACTTGTGCTACAACTGTTTGGCCTTGTGCTACAAAACTTTAGAACTCTGTAGAAATAAAAGTTAACATACAGCCCTGTTTCGTACCAACAGTAGTTATGATACACAAAATACATGATGCCACTAGATACACCTGTGTATTTGTGTTCAAGTATTTATACGATACTTTCATTCAGCTGGTGTCAAGGCGATGTTTTATGGATGTATGAAGTGATTTCCTTACCTGGTTGACACGTTCCTGTTCCAAAGTCTTGTAAATTATGTCATGTTGAGATTCACTGTTCAAGAGTTCGAGGTGGACACACATTTGTTTATTATATTTGGCTTCAACATTTGACTGTATGTAAATGTCATGCAAATGACCTGTAACTTCCTGAGATGAACACAATGACCATCAACATATTAGTTATACAGATAAACTAAACGTGTAAGGTCCAGCTGATAAGGAACGTGAATTCAGAGGTGGACATACATGTACATTGTGATAGACTAAAGGCAAAATCTGTAAAATAATATGCACTGATACCATTCTAAGAGTCATCTTAAGACTCAGATTCTGAGGGACGTTGCAGGAATAGAGATATCAGAGCGTTTGAGCTAATGAATGCTAATATATAAAAACCCTCAGACCTGTAGCCATTCACCTTTAAAGTCCCCCTGAACCGGAAGTTACGATCATTTTTACTTCCGTGTTCTGAGAAGGGAGAAAGGAGGAAATTAGTGGGCATGGCCTGCATTTTTCATTTTTCAAAATGATTGGATGCGTAAAACAGCTTTGATTTTGAAACGAAACTGGCAGCAGACTGACAGCTGAAGGGGAGGAGTTAACTGATGATCTGGCCAAGCCGTCTAGTTTACGTCATTTGACATGCATAGTCATATATAGTCAAGGGAGGAAATGCATTTTCAGATTTTAAGTGAAGATTATGAGGGTGGATTTTAAAAAGAAAATGACCCACATTGATAAACTATTTCTTTTAAACGCTGCAGCAGTTCATGAAAAAATAAGAATGTTAAATTTTAATTTCAGTGGGACTTTAAAGTCGGCACAAGCGGGAAGTAGCGATTTTATTTTTTTCAGGATCGTGACGTATACCCGAGGGAAACGACTTCTGAAATGAGGAAAAAATGAAGGGCGGGACTTGATTTCATCCACCGACAGCTGATTGGATCGTTAAAAGGTGAACATTTTGAACGCTAGTTTGTTAGTTAACTGTATTTTTATTTTATTATATATTTTTAATTATGTTGATATGTTTTATTGATTTTTATGCCTTTGCAGAACATTTGTGATGTCCGTTGTCCCCCCAGTAATTGTGTTGTATACCTTGAATACAGTTTTTGTTTGCAATCTGTCAATCATTGTAGCCCCGCCCTCGCGCCATTACTCGTGAACAGAAGTCGTTTACGTTTTGATTAACGAATACAAATGCAAATGGATTTAAAAAAACTATGTGAACGAAGTAATAATTTATTATAAATACTTCACTCATGTGTAAAACAATTAGAATGATCATTTTTAATTTCATGCTGTCTGTAACACTGACCCACAGCAGCTTCATCATGTTCACAGAAGAGAAGAACGACGAGTCTGTTGTCTGATTTCTAATGTGCTTATATATTTTTATAACACAGAAAACTCTAAAGCTGTTAAGTGGAGACGTTGATCCAAAACGGCCTACTCGTTTTAATATGCAAGCTCGTGATGTGAAAGTAAGTAGGCAGAAAAATATCCTCCACTTCAAACCTTTCATCCAGCTGACATCAATGTGTTACGAAAGCTTCTTTTGTTCTCTGTCCTCAATGTTACTGCCAAAGTTTTACTGATAAAAAATGTACTTTCATTTATCTTTAAAAAGAGCCTCAAGCATCCACGAAAGGATAGTGCACCTAAATCATTCTGACGTCATTTATTCCCCTTCCTGTTGTTCAAAACCTGAAATGTTCTTCAATGGAACACAAAAGAAGATATTTCAAAAAATGTCTCGGTAAACGTTTGTGTTCATACAATGGAAGTAAATGGGGTTCAGTGTCAACATTCCTCAAAATATCACAAACGTCAAGCAGGTTTGAAATGACAAGAGGATGAGTGAATGATAAATGGAAATTATTTTCATTTTGGGTGAACTGTACCTTTAAGAAAAAAAACATTGACCAATTGTATGTCAGACGTGTCAAAATCACTTTTCAAGCAAAAAAGTGATTTTAAGAGTTAATAAAGGGCTTCCTTTCAGTTAAAGGTGCTATTATTCATCTGATGGAATATTTCCAATAGCACCATTGTTTTGCTAACAGATGTTTTCACATTTATTATCCTTATTTCTGTACTGTTTTTCTCTTGTCTTTCTCTATTAAAGTGTGTTATCTGTAAAAATGTAAAAAGTGTACAAATACATTTGAAACAAACTGATCCCAGTTCATGATACACGAATATAGCAATCATTCTGTAGCATATCAAACATGATAATATCACCACATAAGATCCTGTTTTCACTTGAACATCTGTTTTATAACGCCTTCAACGTGTGAAATATACAGTCATTAGACTGAAACAACAGAAGTGGATAAATCACACACAAAACTTCACAAGAAGCAGCTAAACATGATTGATGTGATGCAGTTGTTGTAATGGATCTGTGAAATAAACACTCGGGAAACTTCATTTCAAGCTCTATGCATCACAGAACCTCGTATCAAACTCGCATCCGTCGCAGTGTAACTGAAGCTTTTTCTCATCTTGATCAAATGCTCAAAACATGAGTGCGGTTTGTCATCTAAAGTTTGTCATGTCGTCATGAGTGTGAGATTATCTGTGAAACAACAAAGACCAGATCAATCATTTTTACTCAGATCAATATGTATTTTAGGTGGATAAAAACATCATATGGTTCATTTTTAATTTAGTTTTGCAAGGAATGTCATGGGAAAGCTGCCCGATGCATATTTTTCTCCGGCAGAAAAATGACAGTGTCACCTTACCCACAATGCACTGTGTTCACATATTGTATAACACTGCATCGGCGCGGCATCATTTGTTCTTCTGACAGCTCGGTTCACTGCTGAAATGTTCATCGTCTTGGGAACAAATGTGTGCTTGAGAATCTGCAATATTCAAACAGTGAAAATGATCAGAGACTTTAACACCAGTTGTATAGATCTGTGAACAGTCCACAACATGACATTTTAGTTTATGGATTTACCTCATGTGTGCATGTTGTGTTCCTGGTGTGTCCACAGCAGTGTTGAGTGTAATTTTGTTTTGATTATTGTTTGATTTTGTTGTGTGTTTGAATAATGGTGTGATTATGTTGTGTTGATTTTGTGATAATGTTGTGATGATCTTGCTATGATTTGTTGTGTGACTGTGTTTGTATTTTGATTATTATGCGAGCGTGTTTGTGTGTGATGTTGTGTTTAAAGTTTGTGTGAATGTGCTGTGTGATTGTGTTGTGATTATGTTGTTGTGTGTCTGTGTGTGATGATTCTGTTACTAAGTTACTAGTTACTAATTACTGTAATTTTATTACATTTCCCTGTATGGGATTACTGTTATTTTCTCTGTAATTCAGTTACCTTATGATGTAATTAAACTAAATACTGTGTGTAATATATGTGTGAGTAATATTTGTGTCTGTTATATCAAGGTTAAAGTAGGATAAAGTAAGTAATTAGTAATAAGTAATTAAATACTTTTTGAAGAGAGTCATTTTACAGTATTCTAATTACACTATTAAATATGTAATTAGTAACAAGTAATGGATTACTTTTTCAGAGTAATTTACCCAACACTGCTCCACAGTCCGACTGATGTGATGAAAGAGGCGACAAAGAATTTGAACAAGATATTATTCTGCTAACCGTAGCTGAAATCACAATTCTTTGGGGAAACACACAACACCACACAATCACACAACAATCACAGATCAATTATAATACAAACAAAACAATCACAAATCACCACTTAGCAATCAAACAAGAATTATAACACAGTCAAACATAATCAATACACAAACACATCACCACACACAAACACAATTAACATAACCCATCACATAATAATCATAACTCAAACACAGACACACAACAAATCATAGCAAGATCATCACAACAAAATCAACACAATCACACAATTATGAAAACACACAACACAATCAGCACACATAATCAAAACACATCATCCTACACAGACACAGAACAAAATCACAACAAAATCACATAGCACATTCACACACAATCAAAACAGATAATTTCACGAACACATTCACACAATCAACACAACACAATCACGCATAATCAAAATACAAACAGATCATTCTACACAGACACATAACAAAATCACAACAAAATCACACAGCACATTCACACACAATCAAAACAGATAATCTCACGAACACATTCACACAATCAACACAACACAATCACGCATAATCAAAATACAAACACAGAATCAGACAAAACACACAATCACAATATGATAACAAAATCACACATAATCAAGACACAAACACATCATCACACACAAACACTCAACAACATGATCACAACATGATAACACAATCACACATCATCAGACAAAAACACACAAAAACATAATCACAACATGATCACTCAATCAACAGAATCACACATACTCAAAACACAAACACATCATCCCACAAAAACACACAACTACATAATCGCAACAAATCCCCCAATAAACATAATCACATATAATTTTAGTTCCAACCTCACTCTTTCAGAACACAAAGAATTCAAACAAGTTTCTGTAAATCTAAACAATTCACTCGCTCTTGTTGTGGTGGTGTTTGCTAAAGCAAGTGTTACTATCACTAATGAAAAATCTCTAAGAGCTGCACATCTAAGAACTAAATATCCTTTAAATGTTGTGGTTGAGCTCTTTTGACTTCCACAAACAACCACTTGGTGACCACCAAACACACCACGACAATTGTAGAGCAAGCCACTAAACAACATTCAGCAGTCACTCCTTAGCAACCATATGACCCTGACAACCACCCCAGCATTGCAGCGATATCATGTGCACTGAAAACGTGAAAATAGAGTTTTAATAAAAAGGGATGAATAATGGATGGAATTTCGGGTGAAATATGTCTTTAAACCCTCTGTCACACAACGGTCCAGTCCTGTCCAGACCTCAGTGGGCATCATGAACACTAAGAAGATTAACTGATGGACATTTCTGCTGTTCCCTGTCAATTATCATGATGAAAGCAGGGGGGCGGAGCTACAGTACTGCTCCACTTTACTGACGAATGTCTTGAAAATCCCATCATCACAGAGAGGTTATTGGAGTTGACTGTGAGGGATATAATGAACATTTCATTTCATACATCCCTGTTGAAAAAAACAGCATATACTAATTTGGTATTTGATGCTGGTTTGCGCTGGTTTAAGATAGTCTTTAGCTGGTTTAAGCTGGTCAAACCAGCATCGAAACATACCCAACCCAGCATATGCTGTTCTTTTCAACAGGGATGATGTTTTCAAATCTAAATTTAAGTTCAAAACTTACACAAAACCAAAGTGAGACGAGTGTTGTCTCATTCTTTTCATTCTTTAAGGTTTTGCTCAGTTTAAAAAAAACATGCTGGGTTATGTTTTGACACAAACCAGCATCAAAACATAGCAAACCAGTATATGCTGTTTTTCAGCAGGGATGTACGCCTCTCTGAAACACACAGATTTTTAACAAAGCTCATGGCTCTGAAAAGCGAGGTGTGCTGTGATTGGCCAGTTAACCAGTGTAAAGTGATTGGCGGAATACTGCAAGCGTGTGACAGTAATGTAACACCTCTTACCATGTTTGGAACATCAGGTTCCCCTTCCATTGTATTGAAAGGCATGCCCACCTTACTTGCATTTACATTTGGGCGGTCTTAGTCAAGTCTACCACAAACTGATGTAGATTTGTGTGGGTGTGGTCACACAAGGAGTTTCTGGCATGTCTGGGTGAATATTCTCTTTTAGATCTTTGTTTCAACACTTTAATTTGTGCAATTTTACGTTTCTAATACATGCATGGGCAACTTACAACACACCAAATACTCAGAAATACACGGATTCGCGCCATATGACCCTTTTAAGTATCACAGGAACATTTTGAGTAAAAATGGCAAAAATACATTGTGTGGGTCAAATTGATTGATCTTTCTTTGATGCTAAATATCATTAGAAGATTACGTAAAGATCATCTTGATTTTTCATAAATTATGTACTGTAAATATATCAAACCTTTTTTTTATGAGTGGATGCTGTAAAATTGGGAGAAAAAATGGCAGAGAACACGCCTACAAACTTCACTTACTGCTGACGCTCTTTGGGAATTACCCATCAAGTTTGGTTTCAATGTAAATTTAGAATTTCTGCTTTGGAGTTCCTGTAATCTATACAACGTCAATAGCCAAAAGAAAGTTTTAAAACAAACCGGTTTCATCTTAACAACAGCGCCTTATATCAACTTCAAAGGCCATTTTCTCAATATTTAGATTTTCTTACACGCTCAACTACACAATCCCAGAGTTTTAAATAGCTGTATCTCGGCCAAATATTTAACTATATTGAACTAAATATTGGAAATATTTATTCAGTTTTCAGATTACGTAACAATCTCAACTTCGAAAAATTGACCCTCAAGATGATTTTTGTTGTCCAGGGTCAGATACAGTATGTGCAATAATAACAGTTACGATAAAATTGCAAATCTTTTTAAACAAAAGTCTTTAAGTGATACTCAAAAAATAAGTGTACACCAAAGCTCAGTTGGTAGAGCATTGCAAGTCATGGGTTTGGACACCAGAAAACCACAACTTGCTTTGGAAAAATCTTTGCCAACTAAAAAAATAAAAAACTATTCCTGCATTTCTATACTGCTTATAAGTTATATCTTATTGAAAATACGCCCTCAATAGCTGGCCTCAACTGATTTATAATGGGTGTTGTCAGGTGTCAGTCAGGGGGTGTAAAGCTCTACCCTGTTGAACTGTGGGTCTGTAGGACCATGTTCCTTGGTGGGATGGGTCACGCTTCAACATCTGTCTACAGGTTTTTGGTTTCACAGCTGTCCAGAAAACACCAAAATACCTGAACATACACAGTCAACCGAGAAGTTTGGAAGTAAAAGAATGAGAATCTACATGATTAGAGCTCTAATTTCAGAATGAAAAGATAAAATGTAAAATCATCTTAAATGGGAGTTAGACGGTTAAATCTATGAGGTCTACGCGTATCAGACGTTCCTTCAAGAACTGTACAGTAGTTACAAAACAGCACACGCCATATAACTGGGAAAAACTGAAACCCAAGGTGAAACCAATACACATGTGTCCAATACACATTCAACATATTTGCATAATGAACTGCGTGAATTCATAGCACACGTGTGTACGCTCTGTATTGTGTTGTATGACAGCGCTTCAAACGCAGCCTTAAGTTTTAGATAGAAGTCTGCATGTAAACGCACAAACCCACACTGACACAAAGTTTTGTTACGAAAACAGAAATTTATCAGTGCACCAACGAAAGTGTGAAAAATCAATTTCCTAGCGTTGAGCAGCTCTGAACAAAATCTACAGGCCTCGTCGCTTGGGAAAACAATTAAATATACACAATCTATAAAGCTACAAATTGAAATAAATGAAAAACTGGAGTCTTGATGAGAACGAGAGGAACTAGATGACGGCGTACTGCTGATACAAAAGCTGACGGATCCTGTAATAATCGTCACAGTGACAGCCCTCTAGACAGATACGACCAGCCTCCGTCTGAGAGAGAAAGAGAGAGAGAGATATTGAAAATAATGACAATAAAATAGATTTTGTTCTAAATTCTATGCAATTCAGATGACAAATATATTCAAACGTTGTGTAAAGAGCTTAGGTCAGCCAAACTTGAGGAGCATCACAACAGACACTTCATAAAAAATCTTTAAAGATGCTATAATGTAAAGTCACTTACTCTCCTCACGGCCACCAGATTATTACACACCAGAACTCCTCCCACAAACTCCGCCTGGATCCCTTCACGCAGAAGAACCTGTTTAAAGTCCGATAGCCGCGGTTCATTTATGAACACAGACTGATGACCCGACACCTGTGAGAAAGAAGCGCAATGTTATAAAAACACACGAATGTTGATGTTGAAGCGAGTAGTGCAATGTTTTTATCTCTCTCGCTCACTTCCTGAACAGGCAGCGGTTCCAGCGTGGGTATGACATCACTCTCCTCCGAGATCTCTCGCTCGTCTTCTCCAAACAAAGTCTTCATGGCGCGCTGGTTAGCCACGCTGCTGGGTTCAGTCGTCAGCTCTGACGTCGTAGTCACCTCCATGGCCGGATCGCCGTCCTCCCCTTCATCCTTCACATCCCCGACCTCTGCGATAACCCCCGTGTCCACTTTCTCCACACGCATGTCCAGGACGCCGTCGATCCAGGCCAGCTCTGTGTCTTTGGCTCTACAGAACTGCAGAGAGCTGACCAGCGCGTCCTTCAGCCTCACCTGCGTGACACATGAGCAAAACGACACGTTGACAATCACTCATCGCTGGAAAACCAACCACTTCAACACAGAGAAGAGGGAAGCGTCACCTGGTAAATGTGTGTTTCGCTGGTGGCGTCCACGGTCTCTTGAAGTTTGGGGGTGTACACTTTGATGTCTTTTCCACTGAAGGCCTTGCAGGACTCAGCCAGATCCTGACTGGCCTCGGGTGGACCGTGAACGATGATCAGCTGTCGTGGCTTCATCTGGTTTATAATCTTCTTAATGGAGTCGCCGTCAGAACGGCCCTCGTAGTCGATGTATGTGACTCGAGCTCTTGAGTGTCACAGCAGAATATAATGGTTCACATTTATGCTTTTATCCAAACCTACACATAATCCCCGAATTGTCTTTTTTAAACCCTGTGACCGTTCCAGCTTTTGTTACAAGAGGTCATATCCTAAAGACGCGCAGATGTCGCGTTGTTCGCAGAATTGTACATCACAGGACCGCCATATTGGGGAGGGAGTGAGGGTTTTATGACCTACGAGGTTCTCACCTGATGTCTAATGTTTGTGTGATGCTGTTGCATTTGGTGGGAACGTCGGACAGGTCCTGCTCCATCGGCTCGTCTCCATTGGTCAATCCAAACTCCAGCTTGCTCTTCTCGTCTTCAGTGGCTTGAAGTTCAGGAACCAGAAAGTCCTCCGGCCTGGAGTCAAAGGTCATGAAGAGGCAAAAACAGAATAGCGATCCTTAATGGAATAGTTCAACTTCAAAAGAAAGATTCTGTCATCATTTACTCTCCCTGTGGTCATTTCAAACCTTTATGAGTTTCTTTCTACTGCAGAACATAAAATAAGATATTTTGAAGAATGTCGGTGGTCCTCATTGACCTTGGTTTTGCGTCCATACAATAGATGTCAATGTGGAACGGTTTTTGGTTGCCAACATTTTTCAAAATATCTTCTTTTGTGTTCTGCAGAAGAAAGAAAGTCAAGCAGTTTGAATTGACAACAGGGTGATTAAATGATGACAGAATATCATTTTTAAGGGAAACCAAAGCATCAAATCCTTCTGTACACTGAAACCGACCACTGGAAAAATGACCGCAGTATTTCTATATCTATTTCTACATAGTGTTCTTTGACATAACACCACAGTACTGTCCAGGAAGAAAAATGTCATTTTCGACCCTCACCTGATGATTTCTCCATACTCGTCCCATTTAATCCTCTCCTCATGTGTGGGAAACATGGGGTAGGATTTTTTGGCCTGTTTGAAGAAGCTGCCCTTCCTGCCCCCCTCTCCTTTCATCATCAGATCGTGATGTTTGGTCTTCACTACGGCAGGCTGTTCCAGGTCATCATCCATATCGCTCTCATCGCTCGAGTCCAGATCCTCCCTGAACATCAATGCCTTAGTAATCCTTACATTTAATGTGACGCAGCCCAGAACAGGCATCCTAAGGTAGCCAGCTCCTCATAGAATAATTCATCACGCAATATCGCTCAGATCCAAACATAAGCGGTAAATGTGTAATTAATTAAATCAGATTTGTATAAAAGAAATGAGCATCACTAATAAAAGTCCCTTAGTATTTGATTAGCAAACACAGTCACTTACTCTTTCGCCTGCTCCAGTTTCTTGGCAGCTTCTTTCTTCATCTTTTCTTTCTCCGCGTACTCCTCCAGTTCACGACCCTCCAGTCTGCAGCGTTTTCTTATCTGGTTTAGTTCAAAGCAATTAGAAAACCGTGTTAAACATCACAATTCTCAAGTATTTGGCAAGTAAAATGACCGCTGATTGTGTCATATCTTCCTCCTGACCTCCAGCTCAATCCTCTTCTCTCCCGGGTTATCGATGAGGTAGCGTCCCAGAGTTCCCGGCGTGGTCCTGTACGTGAGGATCACTGAGTTTTTCGCGTCCTGGCACCACTGAATGAAGAGCTCTCGTGAGAAACCGGACTCCAGGTCAGGCTGGCTGCACAGAACCACCTTCGGGCTCGGCACGCGGGACAGATCTGCCAGACTGTGACAGAGGGAGAGGTGACGGAACTGGAAGGGGTTGTTGCGTTTGTCCTCGAAGCACCGCATGAGTTTGTCGCTCATCCACTCCACCTGCGAGAGACCGTGAGGATCAAAGTCAATGACCACGTCGCTTCCGGCTGAAGCTATAGTGAGCTATTAATCAAATGAAAAGTGACCTGAGACTTTGAGAACTCCACCACATTGTAGCTGACGTTATTGAGCAGAGCGAGCGAGTAGACGCCCAACCCTGCGTCTTTGGTCCTCCAGATCTGATCCAGGAGCTGTGCCAGCTCCAGCACTCTCCCTGCGGTGTCCACAGCGATCAACACGTTCCCGTCACCGCGGAGCGTCTCCAAGACATTAGCTGAAGATGATATGTATACACACACATGCAAATGAAGCAAAATCCCTCACTTGTCATTGGCTGGATATGTTGTCATTTAATACTTCTGAAAACTACAAATGGTTTGCGTGTGAACCATCTGAACATAGAAAAGTCTTCATTATCATTACACCTTTAAACTTTGAATAGGATTTCTCTTACTGAGCAGTTGCTCGTCGCGCTGTTTCCTGCGAGGCTGCACGTATGCGGCGTTGAATGAGTCGGTGATGAGGAGAGATGGCCTGCTGATCGTCTCCAGCGAGCAACCGTTCAGATGACTGACATCAAACACAACAGTGACATCATTTTTGAGTGAACTTCAATTTTAAAATGATTTGCACATTTTCTCCGTTTACATTTATTTCCACTCACATCTCCCTCTTGTGATTGAAATCCACAGCATACACAATCTCCTCCTCTCCATCTTTCACGATTTTCCAGATAGTTCCACCGATCATGTGACCGGCAGGCAACGGGGTGATAGACAGACCATGACCTTTGCCTGTTTGATTCCAAATCATGATCAAGACCAAACATAACACCACAACAGAGAATTGAATCTAGTTATTATACGAGTCTTACCTTTCAGGTTGATGATCTGCGAGTATTTCAACTGCTGGATTTTGTCAAATGCTGTATCTACATCGTCTAGCGTGAAGAGGCTAAAATCTTCAGTGTTGTGACGGGACTACGACATTGAACAAGCTGTTAAATTTTTTTCAATAAACATCTAAAATGGAGATGTTAGTCTCCATCTCCACCGAGTCATCAATGAACCCGTAAAGGTCTTTCTCACCTGATAGAGATCGTACATGAACATCTGGCCCATTTTGTAGACAGGGATTGTGGCGTAGATGGTGCAGTTGAGTCCCAGTTTACCAACAGCGTACGGCAAAGCGCCCAGGTGCAGATGATCAGGGTGAGAGAGCAGCACCGCGTCCACCTGATGCACATGCCTAAAAGAGACGGAACGAAAATCAAACACAAGACACGCGGAAAGAGGTCCAAGATATTCGGATCATCTCGTACCGCTTCAGGGAATCTATGATGTCCATGGAGAAACTCTCATCCCAGCCGCAGTCCAGCAGGAAGCGAAACTCGTCCACCTGTAACAGGTAACACAGAGCAGATTCCTCCTGTACGCCGGACAGAGCCGTCAGTTTGATGATGGACGTCATTATGATTTCTGACGGTCACACTGCGAGGAATAACATAACACACAACAGCACGTTTTAACAACATGACGACATTGTTTTCACATTTTCCTCCTGTCACCACCAGCGTGCATGTGGTTTGTAAGCTGGTGGACACATACACTAGACAAAGGACACCAGAAAAACATCTGCTGTAAGAATTGAGATATACTGGGACACGTATTGACCAAAACGTGTCCAGATTTAAGGAAATCCCCCCTATTATTTACAGTGAAGGTGAAATTACTCCAATAATCCCACATGAACAATTCTGTAGTATTTAATATAGTGAACCGTAATATACCGTAGTAAATTGTAGTTATCACTTAACTTTTAATATATACTATAGTATTCTGCAGTGTTATGTAATATGTACAGTAAATGTATAAAGCAATTACTATACTAAGGTTCACAAACTGTATAGCATTTAGGAATTTTACTGAAGTTTATACTGAAGTGAATACTGAAGTATTCTAGATATTTATTTATTCATGGAGCATTTATGTGCATTCTTTATTCTTGTTCAAATGATCACAAAACTAAACATCTATAAGTAAACACAAGAAAATAAAGGAAATTAAATAGTACACGAACACACTTTTCCTCATTCATTACATTCAAAACACACCATGCAGACGTATTATTATGAAGAGCTCTCATCTAGACCATGATGTAATGGACGTGTAATCTACATTTGTGAATGATTTGAGTTTTCTCCTCATCAAACTCATTCAACACAAGCAGTGCAGAATAAGGCTACAGATTTATAAAAGGATGAAACATGTTTGAATAAAACTCTTCGTACCCGTATCTCGTTGTGTCACTTTTCCTTTCCAGACGTTTTTTTAACGATTAAATGCTGTAAACGATGAAAAATCATCTTTAACTCATCGCTAAACTGTACACTTGCAGCATGAGACCTGCGCCATCACTGTTACTGCTGACGTCACAACACCGGACTCTTCCACTCACCGACTGAGGGTTTTTTTAACTGCGCAAAAATAACAATAGTTTGCAAGAGGTAAGTTAATAATAAATTCGTTTTTTTTGTAGTTAACTTATAATAACCGTGTTCATCGTTTAATTAAGGGAGATTTACTTTCAAAATCGTTTTTGCAGGAATTCTGATGTCATACACTTTCATTGTTCGGCCGGCGCAGCAAGAAATGGAGATCAACACACTTTTTTTGTTTAAAGTGTTAATATGAGGTGTTAAAACTGCAAAAATACTTATCCGAAAAATCACCTCTTTCAATTAACGTTATATAAATTATGCAGTGATGCTTGTGCGTGTGCTATGGAAAACCAACATTTTATTGTTTTATCTCTTAGATATTTAGTCAAAATACATTTTTAACTTGTAAAAACGACCTTTTTTACTTTTAATTGGTTCTGAGTTTCAGTTCTCAGTTCTCCCCCGAGCGATGATAGTTGGATTCGTCCAGTGCCCTCCAACCCCTAATGCTAATGCTAATGCTGCTGTGCTAATAACACAGAGGAGTCAGACGGTAAGTGGGATTAAAATGCATATGTATCCATTAACGCAGACATTATAAGGCTCAATCTGGAACATTTAGGTTGGAGAGATGTTTGAAATGGGATTTTTATAGAGAATGAGGTAAAATCGCGTGTTTACAAGAGGAAAGTAGCGGATATACTTTCGGGCCCAACAGTCAGTCACCTTCAGCCCAGCACAACACGTTATTAATGTATTCGTTTATTTGACGTTCATATTGCAAATTGTTTTGCTTTAATGTGTTCAGTTGCTTTGATCACACAATGTCTCACTGCACTGTACATTAATGGTGAAAAGGTTTCATTTATATCTTCTGTTGAAATAAAAAATGGATTGGAATGGATGTCAATGGAAAAAGTGTATTTTCTTTTCTAACAGGCATCATGGTGAACTTTGCAGCAGCGATCCGTGAACATTGGGTCAATATTTTGGTTCCACTGGGTTTTGTTGTCGGCGTTTATCTGGACAGATGGAATGATCAGAAACTCACAGCATTCAGAAACAAGAGTGCTTTATACAGCAGGTGATCTGACTCTGTACATCACATGAAGATGTTTAAGTAACTGTACATCTTAGTGAATTATATTTCCTAATGTATACCTTTGGGATTTCAGGGAACTGAAGTCGGGCGAGCAGTACACCTGGAAGTGAGATTGCCCTGCAGTGATATTTATTTGACTCTCTGACCCCTAAATTGTCAATATGTGTGTATTGTCTGTTCATCCACTTTGTCTCTGATTGCAAGCATGATGACACAATAAATGTTGCATTTCGTTCTCTTAATTCCTTGTGGTATTTAATTTCACAGATGCTATGCCATTACATGTTGATTGCAGCATCAATAAAACCTCGTAATCAACATCCCACATTGCTCATTTCTTCACCTGCACAACTACTACAAACAACGTTTAGGGAGAGTCAGTGTAGTTTAACATTACACCATTAACTGATCAATATCCACAAAAATCTTCCTTCAGGCATTTTCCAAATCTACTTCACATTTAAATACTTTTAGAATTTAAATGAATAAACTGAGAATCTAATCATTGCGAAAGTATTCATAATTTTCTGTACTAAAGTACATTAACTAAGATTTCTTAAAGATCTGAACAAACAACGGAATAAGGAACAGTATTTTTATTCAACAGTCAAGGGTTTGGCGGTGTGAATCAGTCCTTTCTCAAAGAGCAGCTCAGCCAGCGATGCCTGTAAAAATAAAATAAGTCTTCCAAACTGATCTTAATAAATACTTGTATTAAACGTTTTTCAGTTTAAAATTACTTATCTATGTAGTACCTTTGCTGCCGCTTTGTCGCACGGTAAACTTGCCACAGTAATGAACCTAGGATATGAATGAATCAGAAGTTCCACGGCATCTATGTGCTGACATGGAAAAGAAAATCAGTCATGTGTTCAAAAAACCATCAAAAATGGAAGTAATTCAAGAAGTTTGCATTCACCTCTGCCTGTATCTTGAAACTCTTTGGTTGTTCTTTATGGTAAACTCTTGAGTTCTCTGTAGTGTAACAAAGCAACACATTGTCCCCATCAGTGCATAACCTGTAGAGAAAAAAAAAAGGTTTATTCTAACAAAACCCCATTCTCATGCAAATCTACAAACAATTGTTATATTAACATCAAAGTTTAGAAATTCACAAAATTTGCACAATTTATATTCAATGTATATTGTATATAACACTAAATGATGGATCTGACTGTTACCTGGCAGCTCCGGCACGCACAAGTCTGATTTGAGTTTGATTCTTTATCTGAACAGCCACATCAAGAGCCTCTCCATCTCTCCACCGGGCAGGAGCACCATACACACTGCTGGCCTGTTCCTCTACAAAACACCAACAACGTTTTATGACCGAAACGACATTTGACATGATATTCAGACTGACCACACATGACTGGATTTATCTTCCCTATACAGCCAATAGCACAAACACATTTTTTTTATCTTCGCTGTCTTTAGTTATAATACTGTTGTTGATTTAAATCTGGATTGTTCGTTAGGAACTGACCTGCGGTCAGCATTGGAGGAAGACAGTCATGCAAGAAATCTCTGGCCTTCTGATCCACAGCCGCATCTATCGGTGCAAAATGAGCCAGTTTCTTCGTCAGACCCTGAACGTGTGCCATGAATTTATCTCGCCGTGGATCTTCCTGTTCGCAGGCATGATTCAAAATTCAAGATTTTGATTTGGCACATACACAGTTATACAGAGAATATACAACCAGCAGTAAAATTTAGGTCAGGTCAGCTCCAACGACGGATAATATAAATGTAAAGGTTATTCTATGATAAACTGTGAATACGTACAATGTGCAAGAGAATTTGCAAACAGATAGTAACTCAAGCTTGCATGAAGTTAAACAACTTTAGTTTAACACGGTGGAAGCTGAACAGTAGGAGATACGGATCAACACAAATACAATCAAACAACGACAAATACCTTCTCAGAGTGCTGAACTCCCATGTACTGAAGATAATCGAGCGGTAACCCCCTCCGGAACTCAACATCTTCCTCCATGGAGATCTGCATGGCTGCCGGCATTAACTGCTCATCAAATCACAAAGAACCGTCCAGGACATTATTGTTTCCGAGAAAGATACTTAATGTCAATATTTTAATTCTTAAATAAGAGAGTGCAGACATTGTCAACGCACTTTAAAGACATGCATTTTGTGAATCTGAAGCTGAAAGTGGCGAGATGTACCTTCAGCAGCAGATCTCCCCAGCTGTTCCTCTGGTACGATGAGACGGTGATGTGCAGTGAATGGGTATCTGGCAGACAGTCTCCCTGATGAATGAAACCACGTGGAAAATACAGCAGATCTCCTGCTTCCAGCACCACGTCCATGATGGGTTGTCCGATCTCTGCTTGACTGAAATTAGCTTGAAGGAGAAAACAACACAGAGAATGACTCGGTACACAAACAATACTAAAATAAAATCTCCTTGTATGAAACTAAAGATTGTGTCCTTACGGCTGGACACCAGGGGCAACACTTCATCTTCAGAACTGTGGGATGGAAAACGAGGTGCTACTAGTTATTACAGCCCCTAATCTCATTTATCTCACCAAGATACTGTGGGCCTAAAACGTATTTGGGCTCCTTAGCCCCAATAATAAAGAATATAATGAATAACTCACCGAGGTTTGTACACCCTCCAGTGTTTTTTACCCTCGAGTTGCACTACAAACGCTTCAATGTCATCATAGTGTGGAGCAAAACCCTGCGTCCCCGGCGGCGTCAGATATCTGAAAACCAGTCAACGCCAACAGAACAAAACCGTTTTGATGAGAAATCAAATCCGTGAAGCAAAGGAATCAGATTAAATGATGATTGTTACATACGTGTTTGCTCCCACCATACTGCCAAACTTCTCCTGAAGAATAGACAGCACTTGCCATACAGCGGAGGAGAAAGCTTGAGGATTGAGCATTCTGATTGAACAACCGCTCTGACAACAAACAAACAATAACATCTGTGAAACAACACCTAAAAATCACGTTTCATATTCATATCTTCTGATTGTAATGCAATGACAACTTCAAGAATGTTCGCACGACAACAATATATATCTCCTATGTGACAAAGTAAAAAATGCTAGATTATTGTCATCTCTTATTAACTGTAAAGCAAACTGTAGGAAGGAAAGCAGGGTCGACAGATTTAGTACCTCATAAAAGTCCCAGACTGTATAGGGTAAAGCTCTTCCCGGAGGATTGTGCGTCTCTCTTTTGCCGTTCGTGTAGCTCGTCACATCTAAATTCACTCCATATTGAACATTTTCCTGAACACATAACCTTTACGTCTGACAACCACATACCACTAATCCTTCATATTCTGTTTAAATCAAAACATAACCCAGAGATCAATTACTTACATTTCTTAAAATGAGGTCAAACTCTGCAGTTGAAAAGAGTCCTTTGTAATAGTCTGCTTTCTGTCGTTGGATTAAAATCGGTTTCTTCTCCCAGTTATCCCTATAATTCGGAAGAATTTGTTTCTTATTCCAAAGTAACTTGACAGACAGTTCATCGTGTAAATTGTCAAGAAATGTCAGGGTCATATTTAAAGTAGAACTTTTCTTCAAGCCCAATAAAATTTGAATGATTTCAAGCATCTGTTGTGAGCTGTGTGTGCTTGCAAACATGGTTTACATCTGTGTAATGACATATGTATAACATGTAAACATGGCTAACAGGGACACTTCTTGTTTCCTCGTAAACATACTAAATGATAATTTTTGTTAAATAAATTTGTGTGTAGACCTGAAGAAGCTTTTGGCTTGGACTGGATGAATAAGCCATTGGAAAAGTCTATTGGCTCTCTCTCTGCTGTTGTTGACCGTTGCTAGATCTGTCAGAAGCGTGTCAAGAGCTGGAATGTTGAATCCTTCCCTGCATTCGGACACACAGGACTTCTGCAAACACATGAGCTCATCACTCATCAAACACATGAGCTTCCATATCTCCACTGACACTGACACGGCTGTATAACAGTCAAACACTCACCTCGCCTTGACCTTTATCACTGCTGCTGGGCTTTACGCTGGATTTCACAGCTTTCCCTCTTTTCTGTTTATTTGTTTTCTTGTTGGAATGCATGACATTCTCTTTCTTTTTGGGTTTCTTTGCTGGGGGGGACACAGCCTGCCAAACACAAAGTAAACTTAACAGGGATAGGGATGTAACAATATTATAGATTTCGTGTTATTTCAATAGCAAGAGTGTCTCAATATTATCTTGGTCACGTGATATATTATTGTGGCAACAAAGAAAGTTAACGAAAATATTAGATGTTACCTTTGTCAAGGTTTATCTGGTGCAATTATTTTATTTCATTCCCTCTCATACTATAACTCGTACTTCAAAGCAACAGTTTTGATTAGAGGATAAAGAAAAAAGATGCTTATGGCACGTTTCAAGTCACCATTTGTCATTTTTAATACTGCGATTAGTAATATCGTGATGTGCGCGGTATACCGAGGCATTACCGTGCGGTGAGATTTTGATATGGTTAAATCCCTAAAACATACAGCCCTCACCTCATGCTATTCTCACGGTACCGTTAATCAAAAGAACACCATGGTCCCACCAAGAGATAACATATATTTTACACAACATGTTTATATTGCAATCTTCATTTTTTACGTAACGTTATATATCACATTTATACTTTAATATGGACTTTTGAATAATTGAGTTTAGGGTAGATGTCCCTTTAAGAGGATTCGCATGCAAACAAATTCTATATTTTCATATGGAACATTCATACCTGCTCCACTGGTGTTGTTGCCCCTGATACTGATTGATAAATAGAAAATGCGGACATATGTTTCCTTTCCATGGCTTGTATGTTAAACTGCGCACACTACGCACACATGAGACGCTTGAGATGTTTTCTTCTGCAGGAGTCAATGCACTCAGACTGCGCGCTTACCGCCACCTACAGGCATGGGTGAGCACACCCGTCTGCTTTATCCATAATATTGACATGTGTTTTTAGATTTAAAGCAAATTTTTATATTTACATGTCGAACATATAATGACATATCACGTGGATTTATTTTGCATTTTAATTATAGGGAGAATTCAAATTATAGAGCAGATCCCAGTATGATCTTCAGGTTTTTAGACAACCGAAACTGAGAACCCCCCCACACATACACGTGTTCTGTTTCTATTTTTCCGTAAAGATTGTACAAACTGTATATTCCGACACTAAATCTACAACTAAACCAACACTAACCCTCACTTGCACTGGAAAGATTACTCAATATAACTAAATAACTGAAATCAGAAACTCTTAATTTTGCATCATAATAAACAAAGAAGTGGTCAATTTGTGAACCTTTTCATGCATTAGTAGGGCAACGTGTCCTCGTAATAAAGGTCATAAAATGTTTTTAAAATAATGTGGATATGTTAACATTAGTGCAAATTAAATATAAAGTGACAATATATATTTTTGCAAAAAGTTTTCCACACTTGGCTGTTTAATTGTCACGTCTCCTTATATCTGTAATTTAAAACATTTTAAACATGCATCGCTTTAAAAATGGTTTCGGATGAAATGGGTTTTTCAATAAACAAACATCCTCGTTTTCCCCTCACAGCGCTAGATGGCAGCACGCGCACGCGCACGTAACCGAAACAGCGACAGCTCATGTCCGCGCACCTACTATTCTGTCACGCATGCGCGTTAGTGCGGCGGCTGCTTACGGGAACGCGCACGCGTTTTGCTGCACCTCAGGTACGGAGCGGTTCCAGCAGTCGTTAACCGGGCCGTTTCTCCGTTTCCGTCGCCGTGGACCGGCCGAAAGACGCAACTTGCGAAGAATGGTGCGCATTTGATGGATTTATACTGAGGTAAAATGTAACGGTCGTGTCTTAAGCTAACGGCTCAATTAATTAGCAGCGGCTAACATCACATACGTATAGATGGAGGAAAATGTCCTGTTTTCTTATTAACGTTGCGTTTATTTGTCTTATTTGTAGTCATAATATCGTTATGTGATTAATTATAGAGTTATGACTGCATTATGTTTGATTAGTAGGTGTGTAACAAGATGTAAGTTGGCGATTTAAACGGCGCGTTTCACAAACCAGACGCAAACTGATGATCAATAATTTAGACACATTTCGATCCGATCAATAATATCAGACGGGCACACTTATATAGTATGTATATAAAATGTGATCTGATGTGTAATGTGAGGCGCTTTCTGATTTTGTCAGGTCAAAAACATTAACGTTAGACGCAAACTGATTTACATACAGTATTTACCATGATCTGATCTATAATATTAAAAACATATTGACGTCATTAGATCAGTTATATCAGAATGTGATGAGGGTTACACATAAGTATTATTGACACTGACATGCTGAGAATATCAGACAAACACTGGCATGATATCAGACTGAGATGAGATCAGGTCACATTAGGGCTGTGAATGTCTCAGTCTGATTTTGTTAAGATCAGATCATAGCATTTATGTCTGCAGTGTATTTTTTTGCCGTCATACTGCTGTCTGATGAATTTGGAGAAGCAGACGTGTGTGTCTGTTGTGTTTCACTGGGCAGTCGCTGTTTGACATGCTGGTGACCAGTTGTGTGTTTGTGTAAATCATTTGTTGTTGCAGGACTGTAGTTGTATTTCTCACCCATCTGTAAAGGCTTGTCACTCATTGCACATGTTATTTGTGAAAGGGAATAGTGTGATTGTGTATTTCTCAGTGTCTATGCCCTATTGGAAGACCATCTGTGCCAGGCAATGCCAGTTCAGGCGTGACTAAAACAAATACTATATCACCAAACCATTTCATAGCCCAGCAGCTGTCGTCAAAGTGTGGAGGCTTTATTTGGCTCCTTTATTTAGATATTGAGCTCCAAAATATACAAAATAAGAGAGCACGGCGTTAATCATGAATATCTTTGCTCTGTGTTTTTGAAATTGAGACATTTCTAAGGTTTGATTTCATCAGATTTGGCCTTATGTCTCTTTCTGGGATAAAGTGTGCTTGATGTAGCTTGACTTGAAATTTTTGCTGCTGCTCATTGAGTAGCGTGTGGTTTGATCCCTCAACCCTGCACCTTTAAACCTGATGATGCTCTGTTATCGGTCACTCACTGACCGTACATGTTTTTTTACGAGCTATTGATTTTGAAGTTTAGCCTTAAATAACTCAACGTCAGGTTCTAGTAAAATGCATGTAATGAAAGTCAAAGGTGTTGAAGGTGCCAATTCATGTTGTTTAAAGGTGGGGATGTGTGAATTTTTTGCAATTGGGATGCACAGATATATGTAAATTGTATAAATGATAACTGGTGATAGCTAATAATTCTTTAGTAGTCGATGACTGATGTATTGGCCAATATACAGTTTCTGTTATTGGTCCAATACTGAAAACATTAAAAATGACCATATATATTGTATAACATATATAGTGTTTTCAAACAGGTTTAAACACGTATTTTGGTTGCCAGTTCCAAAACGTTGCATGTTGGTGTGTCTAGAAAGCTCAAACACGAAGGGATGTTTCCTAAAAGCATTATATGTTCAAATTGATCGTTGCTTTTACAGCCAAGGAGTGGTTTCACACACTGCTTTTGGGAATCACAATATTCTGATATTGAACCTCGGTGGTTACATTTTTGGGGAAATCAACTTTCACATGGGATACTTTGAATTCTGGGATTGAATAAGGAAGTTAGCCATTGAAAATAAAAATCTTTAGGCTGATATTTCTTTAGGCTATGATGGTGTTGTATGAGTCCGGACTAAACTCAGTTATTCCACATGTGCTGGTACTCCTAGTCTTTTGTTATTTTGAGCATCATTCCTACATCGCGACATCATAATGCAGTAGTACCCCTCAGGGAGGGAATTAATGGCTCTGGCTTGACTCCCACTATCCAGTTCTGTCCAGTGGGGTGGGCTTGTGTAGAGGTCTGGTGTTAGATTTGTGGTCAGGGCCTGCTGGGTTTGTGGGGGAGATAACTTTGCTGTGATTTGGCTTATTTTGAACTGGCACTGTGGCAAGTGCTCTCAGTACTCATTGATCTAAAATCAATAGCTTTAGAAATTCTATAAGGGATTGCTTGAATTGTTTACTTTAGTAAGACTGTGACTGAGAAGAGGCCCTAATAAGATGTATAAGACTCTTATGACTCACTGTACACACTTATTTTTAGTTCTATATCAAAGGAATTTAATAAAGTAGTTTTTTTACTGAATGCCCAGTTTCTTAAAATCTTGCTCTGATTGGGAACAAAGCAGGCACTTGTTTGTCTGTTTTCGCCTCGTCGTATGATCTGCATTACTTGGGTCTTCCATGATTGGCTTTAACTCAATTTTTACTTGTAAACATGGCATTGTAGACATTTTACAGTAGACTGCACTTATTGTTGGCTCATTAACATGATGTTAGTGAACTAGAAGTTGTGATCGTTATAAAAATAGTGTGCGTGGCTTTCATCTTTCGCTGCAATTTGATGTGTTTAAACAGACGTTACATTTTGAAATGTAACTGGCAGCAGACTGACTGTTGAAGGGGAGGAGTTAGCGGATGCTCCGCCTAAGCCGTCTAACATACATCATTTAATATGGATAGTCACTACAGGACGGAAGTGCATTTTCAGATTTTAACTGAAGATTATCAGGGCACACAAATTTTAAAAAGAAGATGACCCACATCGATGAACTGTTAACAATAAACCCTTCAATATTTCTTGAAAAAAGACATTGCAATTTTTAATTTCACTGGGACTTTAAAATGCTTTAGATAAAACCATCTGCTCGATGAGTTCATGTAAATGTAAATCTGCCATTTCCGAGTCGGCTCCGTTTAGAGTTTTAAAGGTGTCGGGTGTTGCTGAATCACGTAGCTTCTCTTTTCATTACTAAAGTTCACTTTTTTCCTGTCACATCTTTTCTTGGAAGTGGAAATGAGAAAACCCACAGAGTGTGCAGTCACGTTGAATTAAAGTGCTAATTATAGGCAGCGCAGCTCCAGACCCGCGGCCGCAGCCCAGCTCAAAGCTAATGGATGTGTAAATGAAAAGCGTAACATCTCACCGGTAGTCCATCACAGTCAATAGACTCATTCAGGACGGGGGTCGGTACCGTAACATCAGGTGATCATCTTTGTCTTCCTTAGATATTGAAAGGATACAGACGGGATGAGTTTTGTGTTTTTCCTCAGAGGAATGATTTTATCTTATTAATATTCATATGTAGTATTCATATGTAGGGTGAGATGTTAAAATTCATAGGACCGATTTTGTTGTTTGCATTGAAGTAGGAATAGGATTTCAGAAAAGCAATTATACATTTATATTTTTAATGTTTGTCTGTATAGGAAAGCATTAAGGTGATTCTGTGTGTTTGGGTCCTTAAGTGACTCCCCATAAAGACCATTAAACACGCCTGTTGGCAACAAGAACCTGTCCTGAATATAATTAGCTTAGAGCCAAGTTCTCCTAAATGACTGAAAAGTGAAAGGCATGCTGGAACCGGAATAAACACATCATCTTTATATCACATCTTTCGCTTGCTGAACTCAGGTTAAACTACACTAGGTGTACAGTGAAAGTATGCAAAGTATGCTGCCAAACCATCATCAATCAACCTGTTTATCATGTTAAGGCAGTGCATGTATGTCTGCACTGATGCACAGGAGAGAAGTTATCCGAACAAAACCACAGCGTTTCTATGACCGTCTGTGTATAGACTGCACGGGCTGGTTGCACCATCTGTGTGTAGGTTACAACTTAGCCTACTTTTGACTTAAGTGGGCTATAAGTTACAACTTGTGCACAACTGAATATTTTTGAGTTGTACCATTCAACTAAGTTGCGTTTATTTACGGAAGCCTTCCGTCGGGAGTAACTGCAGGAATAAAATTGCAGACTCACTTAACAAGCTAAATTAACTGTAGTTTCACTCGACATTCTTCAAAACTTTAAACATATATGATAATGCTGACATATACAGTCACGCAGCTTTAAAACAGAGAACAGTGTGTGATGACATTACTTTATTAGCTGCTCTAACAGGAAGCGGTCCTATCGCGTCTCCGTGTGTGTATTCATCTGCCTGTGTAAGTCAAAATAAAATCTTTATTTTTATTGGTGGTTGGCAGTAAAAGGAACATGTCATTCATTATGAGTTTTGATGTTGTACTATTTTTTATGAATATTTTTTATTTTGTTTAACTTAAATCTAATTTAGATCTGTCTCTATGGTTACAGGCATGCTGTGCAAATAGTATAACATTACGAGTTTGCCAGTTCATTCATGTATAGACTAGAGCTGTTACTGTAAGCTGTTGTGTGAACACCTTGAAGTAAATGTGAAGAGTTCATTTGCAAAAGAAGAACTCTGTTTTTGAACTCTGTTCATTTTCATGTTTCGTTTTCATGTTTTACTGTGAATTCCAAGTAAGTTCATTTAAACAGTTGGATTGATTTGATTAAGTAATAATAACAAATAAATACAGATAAGTAATGCAGTAAAAACACAATAAACATGATTAATGGAAATTAGCAAAACAGAGTTGTCTGGTTTTGCAAATAAACTCTTCATGTGGTTGTCTATTCTAGACAGTTTTAGCAGAGCATGGACTATTCTAATTATGTGCACTGAATAATATGAAAGTATAATAATTATATAACTATATATATAACAATGACTATATAAAATATATACCTTTTTTCACCCCAATGAGATGTTATCCCTGTTTGAAAAAGGCCCGCTATTCAGACTTGAAAAAAGAAAGGAAAATCTCTTTATAAAAAGTTGTGGACAATTTTATTACATCTGTTGGTATTGTTTATTTGGCACTGAAATCAGCTGTTGACATTTTTCTATAATGACATCATTGTGTCTCACCTCGAGCAGAGATGCATCTAAAGTAATTCAGTAAGACAGGTTGCATTACCTCAATGAATGCTTTGCACCGGTTTGACTAATTTCACTGTGTTCTGATTTTTTTTCTGGTGATCATCAGAGAGAACCTCCTGCCAAATCGTTCTGGCACGACGTCCCAAAGAGCGGCCCAACATCTGTCTGATGATCAAACCGCCTTATGTAGAACATACATCCAGCTAAACGCCTGTACTAGTTTACTTATGTACTGTCAATTCTTCCGATTTATTTTATGCGGCCAGAATTTTTACCGTAGTAAAGGTGATGCATGCCTTGGCAAACATCACAAATTCAATATTGTGAAAGGGTTTTATAATAGCAGAAAAGAAAACAGGCATTAAAAGGGAAGGATATCTAAAATCCAGAAGTGCCTTCTGTTTCTGTCTGATAAATCTGTATTGCTGAATTAGAATGCATAACATGTTTCAGGTTTTTGTGTGTATGCTTGTCCTTGGATTTACACTGAACTCATGGAACTAGGGCTGCAACAACGAATAGATTTAATCGATAAAAATCGATTACTAAAAGAGTTGGCAACGAATTTCATTATCGATTCGTTGTGTCGCGCGACACGGAGACGTTTGATTATAAAAAAAAAACTTTATTTGAGCGCGGAGCGGAGTAAACACACTCGGTCTCTCTAGCGCACTGATGCTAGCAGAGTTCGGCGCCTCATAGACAGGGCAGAGCAAAAATAAAAAAAAACGAGGAAAGATACATGGCGGAGGCAGAGAAATCCGCGCGACCAAAGTCATCCAATGTGTGGAAGCATTTCACACTAAATAAACAGAAAAAGTGTGTTAACTGCAAAATATGCAAAAGCGACATGGCACGGGAGCACCACTGCAATGATCTAGCACCTGAAACGCAAACATGTTGGAATCTATGATGAGGAGGAAGGGAGTTCAATAGCAGGTTAAGTCATTACGGAATCGTACTTTTGTTCCGTTTTGAAGTGAGGAACGTAATGTCCCTGGTGCGGATGTTTACTCGTTATCCCGCATGACAAGCATGACAAGTTAGCTTTAGCTCGCTAATAACTGAAGTAAAGCAGGGGTGGTATTGTTACTTTGCACTTTGCATTGCAAGAATAAAGACACGTTTTTATTCACTCGCCTTTTTTGAACCATTCATTTATCAATCTGTTGTCATGTATAGCTACACTGCAAAAACAGCTTTTCTTACTTAGTAATTTATTTCTCGTTTCCAGTCCAAGTATCTAAAAAAAATCAAGATTACTAGACAAGAAAAATGGCATGAGAAAATTAATTGATGCTTAAAACTTCTGTTTGAAATTATATCTCATTAAGATTATTTTTCGTACCCCATTGGCAGATAATTTTGCTTGTTTTAAGCAAACAATCACTTCATTTTGAGGTGTTTTTTCAGAAAACAAGACATCATTTCTTATGCTATTTCATGTGTCTAGTAAATGTTTCTTGATTTAAGATTTTTTTTATATTTGGACTGACAACAGGACAAAACTACTAAGTTAGAAAATCTATTTTTGCAGTGTATATTCTGTGCTTTGTCCCATATAGGTTATTATTGACAAATATATTTGTGTGTGTTGTACTTTTTTATTTAATTTTTAAGTTATTTTATAGCACTCGGTCATCTTAAGCTTTGTTAAAATGTGGGTTATAAATGAAGCTTGCACTTACTACAATGATGGTAATAACTTAATGAATACGCTTCAAGTGAATTTGAGAGAGAGAGTGTGTGTGTATGTGTCAGTGTATGAGTTTGTGAGTGTGTGCATCTGCAAAAGTGTGTACGATTGTGAGTGTGTGCATCTGCGAGTGTCTGTCTGCAGTGTAGTGTAGAGAACAAGTTCTGACATTCAAACAAATCCTGTCAAATTTTCTGATTTGTATTGTTCTTTATTTTTTATAAATTATTTATTGTTCTGGCAGCTCAGGTGGCACTTTATTTTAAAAAAAGTCTATATATTTGGCAGATGTAAAGCATACATGTGTATGTTTTTTGTGTTAGTCCATTTTTATTTTATTATTATTATAACAGCTCAGGGATGTTCAAGGAGCAACATGTTTGTGCAGTTTCTAAAGATTTTAGTTATATTTTTGAATAAAGGGTTGGAAATGAATGCTTTTCTTGGTTTATGTTTTTATCCGATTCATCGATTAATCGAAAAATAATTTACAGATTAATCGATTATTAAAATAATCGTTAGTTGCAGCCCTACATGGAACGTTGATCACAGAATCAGCAGATGTCATCAGTGCTGCTGTAAATATGCTCTCACTGATAATAAGAGATCTGTCATTCTGCATTTGTTGTTACTCAACTGAGGAAATTCTTCCATTTACAAAGCTGGTTAAATATTGACTTGTGGGCAGTTTACTCTGCCTTCACAACCCAGCAGAAGTGGAAAGATTACACGGAGTTTTAAAAAACTTTCCACACCTGATCACAGGTCAGTGTTAAGATCTTTTTCTGATCATAGGAGATCCGTGTGTATGACAGAGACATGACTTGGGTCAGATGTATTTTCAGCTTTGTTTTCAGTGTGGACACTTTTGTGAGGTTTGTTTAGTTCTTGCACCTTGGGATGTGCACATGTGGTTGATGTTGTGTGTTATGTGTTCCTTAATGTTTGACAGAGCAGTGCTCAAATGTTTGTTTGCTTGAAATCAGACATTCAATCCAAGAGGTGCGTGTTTGCTTATAGGAAAAAATATTTTCTGGGGGTTTAATCTCAGGGGAAATTAATCTTCCTAAATCAGCAATAGAGTAAAAATCTCAACCTTTCCAAGCATTCTGTATAATGTTAACAACACAAAGCCTTTGTTTTTCTAGTTTACCTGCCCGTATTTAGTACATCAACATTTCACAGACATATGCCGCTGATCAACCTTCTGAAAATCAATCCCAAAGATGAGAGATGTTACCATGAATAATAATGGAAATAGGCTAAAGAAAATTAAAGCATCACCTTGAATGATGATCCACATGAGGTGTTTTATGAGCACTAATTTGCCTCTTGGTACCAACATCTGTCTCTCATCACTTCAGCATGTCTGGAGATCTAGAGTCATTCATCTGAAACATGTTCTTCCTTCTCATACTTTACATTCTGATGGTGTTCTCATGTGATGTGATAGGACAGTCGATCTAGTCCTCAGTTGTGAAATATCCATGTTTTTTATGATTGGTCTACATATAGATTTGGCAGATACATATGTTGAGATGTTACATTGTGTCTGGCTGTTTTGTGTAGATTTGCTGACTTTTGTGGCTGGGCGTGGGCCTGTTTTATAGGGTAAATATATTTTGAGGGTATGGTAACCGAACTGCGCCAAACTATCAAGGTTTCATGGTGTGACGGTATTGCGGTTGCATCTTTAAAATGTGTTCTTTTAAATGTCTGAGTAAAAACATTGAACACAATAGATTAGATTTTTAAGCAACACAAAATATTTGGAACCGTAGTAAACATGAACAGTGCTTCCCCAACATTTTGAAAGCGTGACGGCCCTTTCTTGTCTTCATTTAAATACATTTCCAGTAATTAAACTGTCATCCATTCATATATACATATACATACATAAAAAAATAAAATGCAGATGAGCAAACAACTATTGAGCATAAAAAATATAGCATAAAACCTGATGGATTCCTGCACAAAACAGATCATACTGTTGGAACGTTAAAACAGAACCTTAGTGGTTTTAAAACCTTGATGTTTCCGAACCGCGGTATACCTTGGTACCGGTATTCGGCCCATGCCTAATTGTGTATCACTTATCCTAATCTTGAAAAATATTAAAGGAATAGTTTACCATGGTTTTGTCCTGCTTCATGGGAGTGATCTTAAACGGCTTG
The DNA here is from genome assembly GCA_029783895.1 of Triplophysa bombifrons. Classification (NCBI taxonomy): domain Eukaryota; kingdom Metazoa; phylum Chordata; class Actinopteri; order Cypriniformes; family Nemacheilidae; genus Triplophysa; species Triplophysa bombifrons. Next base: position 17,813,416 of record CM056454.1, on the reverse strand, counting down.
GTTTCAAACTTTCAATGAAATATCTTCAATTGTGTTCGGCACAACAGATAAATGTTTACAGGTTTGTAACAACTGGAGGGTGAGCAAATGGTGACAACATTTTTGGCTAAAACTATTCCTGTAAGGATGGATATTATGCGGCATTGCTGATTCTCTGTTTTTCTAATGTAACATGTGAAAGCATTATAAAGACATTTAGCTTTGCTTTCATGGATTTATTTTGATATAAGCTTGTGTTCAAAGCGGGTACGGCCTATGTACCAGGCTGTGTGTCATGCACCTCTTTCCCGTAGTAGGATCAGTGGCGATGTCAGAATCTGTTCCATTAAAGAGAAAATGATCCCGTGTATCCTCTCATCCAGAGATAATAAAGCTGTCTGAAGTCGTCTGTGACTTTCACTCATGGCTGCTCTGATAAATCTAGTGCAGACCCTCACTAGAGGCCATTCACTTGGGTTTATACCTTATGTAGTGTTTGCTCTGTGCGTTTGCTTTGGAACAGCTGCTGATGCTTGGAGCTTGCTGTCAACGTTACCAGATTAAATGTGCTGTGAATTGAACAAGCCTGTGAGGTCATTCTCGACTCAGGCACGGAGAATCTCTCAGATGGGTGTGAACTGTTCTTTGTGGCAGTGTGTGCATTTAGATTATTGAGAAATGCCAGATACTAATAGAGCGCTGAATGTAATATCGCAAAGTAAATTTGATTTGGCTTGTCTTGTCTGCGTGACATGCTTTGTATTTGCAAACTAAAGCTATAAAACAAATTTGTCAACTCAACCTCTTTGTCTTTTAATAGTTTTATAGTTTTTAAAAAGATCAAGACTGTTTGTGCTGGAATCTTGTAATTTCAGGATGAATGGATAGGTAGAATTCAACATTAAGGATAAATTTAGAGCACACTTATTCATATGACTTAAAACTTACCCCGTCACTTTCTGTTTTTCAGGTTTGTAACTTTTAAAATCAACTGGATGGAGCACATCATCTGATGGAGTTTACCATACACCTTTGTTGCTTCGTGAGTTCCAAGGATGGAAGAATGACCCATGTGTGACGGCACAAAAAAACATGCCGATCAGCCATGCTTCCCTCGCTGATCTCAATCCAGGATGCTCAACTCTTACTGCTGTCTGGCACTCGTTCTCTTCTCTTGGATAGTTTGAACATCAAGGTACATCAATACAACCAGAAAGACGGATGATATTGCGATGTTCGGTAAAAGATGAAACAAGGACTTGTACGTTAGGACAAACTCAAGGTACAGATGCATTATGGCAGCTGAATCACCTCAGCGGCTGCAGTCACATATCTGGTTCGGAGGAGAGTGACGGTTGAATGATGCAGCGAGGTGCAGGCATCGTGGGAAATGGTGGTCAGCCATGGGTACTGCGGCGAGTGCGGCTTACCTGGCTCAGTTTTATGCTCTTTTTCATTTTAGTTTTCTTCCCTCTCATTGCACATTACTACCTCACCACGATCGATGAAGCTGGCGGGCCAGATAAACGCATTTTCGGGCCACGACCCGGAGGAGAGTTGTGTGAAGCGAAGCACGTCCAAGACCTGTGCCGTATACGGGAATCCGTCAGCGAGGAGCTTCTTCAGCTGGAAGCCAAACGGCAGGAGCTCAACGGCGAGATAGCCCGACTTAACCTACGCATTGAGGCGTGCAAACGTAGTATAGACAGTGCCAAACAGGACCTGCTGCAACTTAAAAATGTCATCAGCCAGACCGAACACTCTTATAAAGAACTCATGGCTCAAAACCAGCCCAAACTCTCTTTGCCAGTTAGACTTTTACCCGATAAGGATGATCCTGGGTTTCCTCCTCCAAAATCAGCCCAGAGTTGTCGCTTGCACACTTGTTTTGATTATGCCAGATGCCCTCTTACATCTGGCTTTCCCGTCTATGTTTATGACATGGGATCGTATCCGTGGGGTGAGAAGTTGGACCCGCTTGTTAAGCAAGCTTTCGCATCATCTGTCAAGAGCAGCGTCTATGTGACCGATAATCCAAATATTGCTTGTTTGTATGTAGTGCTGGTTGGGGAGATTCAAGAAGTGCCCTCTTCTTCAGCTCCTTCACCTTCAGATCTCGAAAAGCAGCTCAAAGCGTTGCCATATTGGAGGATGGATGGACATAACCACCTGCTCGTCCACCTGTCGAGAAAGTCTCTGACGCAGAACTTCCTGTACAACGTGAGCACTGGACGGGCGGCAGTGGCACAGTCCACATTTTTCGAGCAACAGTACAGAGAGGGTTTCGACATGGTGGTGTCTCCACTGGTCCACGCCCTGTCTGAACCCAACTTCCTGGAGGTGCCTCCACAAGTGCCAGTAAAGAGGAAGTATCTCTTCACGTTTCAGGGAGAAAAGGTGGAGTCTTTGAGAAGCAGCTTGCTTGAAGCCCCACCGCAGTCCTTCGAGGAGGAAATGGAAGGGGATCCACCAGCCGACTACGACGATCGCATTATTGGCACCCTTAAAGCTGTACAGGACAGTCATCTAGACCAGGTTCTCATGGAATTTACCTGCAAGAATCAAGCCAAGCCAAGTTTACCAACCGAGTGGGCATTGTGCGGAGAGCGTGAGGATCGTTTGGAGGTACTGAAGGTGTCTACTTTTGCTTTGGTGATATCTCCAGGTGATGGGCAGCTGGTGGCTTCCGCCGGCTGTAGCATGAGACTGTTTGAGGCTTTGGAAGTTGGGGCCATACCTGTTGTTCTCGGTGACCACTCAAAGTTACCCTACAATCACCTCATCCGCTGGAGCGAGGCTGTTATTATGGTACCCAAGCCACGCATTACAGAGCTCCACTTTCTCTTACGTAGCATCTCAGACAACGACCTACTGGCTATGAGACGCCAGGGTCGATTTCTTTGGGAGACGTACTTCTCCACTTCAGAAAGCATCTTCAACACTATCCTGGCTAGCGTGAGGACCAGCATTCAGATACCGGCAGCACCCATACGTGAGGAGCCCGCTCAGGAGATTCCTCACAAAGCTGGAAAGTTGGCAGGAACCGATGCCAACATGGCGGATAACGGCGACCTTGATCTAGGACCCGTTGAAGTTGAGCCCCCGTACGCATCGCCACGCTTCTTACGCAATTTCACGTACACTGCCGCCGACGTGTACCGCACCTGGAATCGTGCGCCTGGACCTTTCCATCTATTCCCACATACTCCCCTAGACCCTGTACTTCCTTCAGAAGCCAAGTTTCTGGGGTCAGGGACCGGTTTCCGTCCTATCGGTGGAGGTTCAGGAGGATCTGGGAAAGAGTTTCAGGCGGCTCTCGGAGGAAATGTACCGCGGGAACAGTTCACTGTGGTTATGCTTACCTATGAACGGGAGGAGGTGCTTATGAACTCACTGGAGAGACTGAACGGACTTCCTTATCTCAATAAAGTGGTGGTCGTGTGGAATTCCCCTAAACCACCTTCAGATGACCTCCTTTGGCCAGACATTGGGCTGCCTATCATGGTAAGAACGTTATATAATTTTTTTAAGTTATGTTTAGAGATATGGGCTGGGCTTTTGTTATTTGGACAAGTGAGCAACCGTCTAATAACCACTAAGGACGCTTTTTCATTTCTTCAGTTAAATGCATTATTATCTGACGTGATATAACCCTGCAGGGTTGTGTTCTTTTCCGGTAGATTTGGTCTGATTTGTTTGAAGCGTTGTGTTCAGGTCTCTAGGGTGGCAGGCAGCATTAGTTTTGGTGATATTAAAGGAAACAGAGCTGTATGAAGCCTGCAGTAAGGTTAAACTTTGTAATAAAAGCACAGAAAGAATGCTTAAGTACTCCAAGTTTCATAGCATCTTTAAAAGTTTCTTCTCTGAGATGCAGTTGTAGTGCAGATTTGCAATTAAGGGGCGTAAAAAATTAATGATCTCAGATTTAAAGTTTCAACAGTAGCAGTGCACCAAACCTTCGCTTTATTTATTCAAACAAAGTCTTAAATGAATGTTGCTCGGCAGTTTTCGGGTTACATGAGGTTGTGTATCTTAATAATATCCATTAGTGTTGAGACTGTGGTACATCGAGTCAGCAGATGGTCTTTCTCTTCACAGGTGGTACGGACAGAGAAGAACAGCTTAAACAATCGATTTCTTCCCTGGGATGCAGTTGAGACTGAGGCTATACTGTCTATCGATGATGATGCTCATCTTCGTCATGATGAAATCATGTTTGGGTTCAGGTGAGACTTTTTCATAGCAGAATGAGAACAAATCACATTTTTAAAGGATATTCAAAGTGATTCTCAGGCACTTTGTATTTATTTATTATGCCGTCTAAAGTGTTTTTATCATCCCACTGTCTCTTGCAGCAAGCGTAAGAGTCTAAAATTTAATTAAATTTTGCTAATCCTTACTCTTAAGTTGTTTTTTGTCCTTTGTATTAAAGGCAAAGAATGTTAGAAGTGTTCAATGACTTAAGACTAAAGCGAGTTTGAATAGAGTAAATGGGATTATTGTAAATATATATATTATATAATAAATACGGTTGAAAGAAAAAGTATGTGAACCCTTTGGGCTTACTTGGATTTCTTCATAAATTGGTCATAAAATGTGTTCGGATCTTCATCTAAGTCACAACAATAGAGAAACACAGTCTGCTTAAACTAATACCGCACAAACATTATATGTTTTCATGTTTTTATTGAACACAACATGTAAACATTCATAGTGCAGGGTGGAAAAAGTATGTGAACCTTTGGGTTTAATAACTGGTTGCCCCTTCTTTGGCAGCAATAACCTCAACCAAACGTTTCCTATAGTTGCAGATCAGACCTGCACAACGGTCAGGGGAAATTTTGGACTATTCCTCTTTACAAAAGTGTTTCAGTTCAGCAATATTCTTGGGATGTCTGGTGTGAATCGCTCTCTTGAGGTCATGCCACAGCATCTCAATCGGGTTGAGGTCAGGACTCTGACTGGGCCACTCCAGAAGGCGTATTTTCTTCTATTGAAGCCATTCTATTGTTGATTTACTTCTATGCTTTGGGTCGTTGTCCTGTTGCATCGTCCATCCTCTGTTAAGCTTCAGTTGGCGGACAGATGGTCTTAAGTTTTCCTGCAAAATGTCTTGATAAACTTTGGAATTCATTTTTCCATCGATGACAGTAATCCGTCCAGGGCCTGAGGCAGCAAAGCAGCCCCAAACCATGATGCCCCCTCCACCATATTTCACAGTTGGGATGAGGTTTTGATGTTGGTGTGCTGTGCCTTTTGTTCTCCACACATAGCGTTGTGTGTTCTTTCCAAACAATTAAATTTTGGTTTCATCTGCCACAGAATGTTTTGCCAGTAGTGCTGTGGAACATCCAGGTGCTCTTTTGCAAACTTCAAACGTGCTGCAATGTTTATTTTGGACAGCAGTGGCTTCCTCCGTGGTGTCCTCCCATGAAGTCCATTCTTGTTTAATGTTTTCCTTATTGTAGATTTGTCAACAAAAATGTTAGCATGTGCCAGAGATTTCTGTAAGTGTTTAGCTGACACTCTAGGATTCTTCTTCACCTCATTGAGCATTCTGCGCTGTGCTCTTGCAGTCATCTTTACAGGACGACCACGCCTAGGGAGTGTAGCAACAGTGCTGAACTTTCTCCATTTGTAGACAATCTGTCTTACCGTGGACACATGGACATCAAGGCTTTTAGATATACTTTTGTAGCCCTTTCCAGCTTTATGTAAGTCAACAATTCTTTTGTGCGAGGCATGGTTCACATCAGACAACGCTTCTTCAGAACAGCAAACTCAAAACTGGTGTGTGTTTTTTATTGGACAGGCCAGCTTTAATCAACACATCCAATCTCATCACATTGATTGGACCCCAGGTTGGCTGACTCCTGGCTCCAATTAGCTCTTGGAGAAGTCATTAGCCTAGGGTTTCACATACTTTTCCACCCTGTACTATGAATGTTTACATGTTGTGTTCAATGAAAACATGAAAACATATAATGTTTGTGCGGTATTAGTTTAAGCAGACTGTGTTTCTCTATTGTTGTGACTTAGATGAAGATCAGAACACATTTTATGACCAATTTATGAAGAAATCCAAGTAAGCCCAAAGGGTTCACATACTTTTTCTTTCAACTGTAAATATTTTGGAAAGTCAGTGTGAGCTGATATGTTTTTCTCGGCCCTGTCTGCATATTTATACAATTTTAATATGATCCAGAGAAAAAATCTGTGATTTTTCTGATAACATTTGTATGCCACCGTGTCTGTGGTTTGACATTGTCTGGGTCACGTGATGCAGACAGCTGTTAGATTCAGTTGTTAGCTTGAGGAATGTAAAGCATGTGATGTGATAAAGAATGTGTGTCGTGTTCTCTGCTGTGTGTTTATGTGCAGGTTCAGACAGAGAAATGAGCAGATAGATTTCATCTCGCTTCAGCTGCTTAGTTTTGAGTTGCTTACTGAAGCACTGTTTTCTGAAAAGATGCTTTGAAACAAAACAGTGCCTATAACAATATAAAATACTTTCTGTCGTGTCTTCTCTTCAGTGTTGTTATAGATCACTTTGTCGAGTCGTTTTCAACTTCAACATAATTTTGGTTGTTGTTGAGTCCGCTTAAGGAAGTTGTGCCACTCGGCGGCCATGTTTGCAACACCTCTAGGTGGCTATTTACATCATAGCAAGTCCACAGTCCTATCCACTTGAACGGGGAGAGGCAGATATGTCTAAAATCGCTGGCAATGAAACCGCATACATTCGATCAATAATTAAACACGACAAACTATATCATAACCTTGGTTTGCTATACTTAAAATCACCTTTTTGGATGTCGCCTCATCTACTGCGCCTAGTAAGTGTCTCAGGCCTTGAACCGATTGGCTCGTTTTACTAGAAGGCGGGACTTCCTTCGCTAGAGTGGACATATTGAGCGTTCATTTCCTCGCCATTCAACGGCAGTGGCACATCTTATTAATATTAATATCTTTGGTTTCACTGTCATTCAGTGTTAAAGATCAGAGGGGTGATGGTTTTTATAGGCTCTGTATTTGTTTTAATGAATATTATACAAATACCCCCAATACTGTGATGCTGTAAAGGAGTAAATAAAGTTTATTCGGCTAATGGTGTTATGAGATTATTCCGGTGTTGATGGTCTCATCTTTATTGTCAGGGTGTGGCGGGAGGCCAGAGACCGGATCGTGGGATTTCCGGGAAGATTTCATGCCTGGGATGTAAACCATCAGTCTTGGCTCTACAATTCCAACTACTCGTGCGAGCTCTCCATGGTCCTGACAGGAGCCGCCTTCTTTCATAAGGTGAAGCTGATGTTTGACATTTCTACATCACGATCAAACATAGATCTTTTAAAGCAAATGTAGTTTTATTGTAGTCTAATCGCAAGTGGATGTTTGTATTTTGTTTTTATATATTTATCCATAAGCATACAGCACAGCATGTTTTGTACCCCGACACATTCAATCTCTTCTTGTGTTGAGCGTGTATTAAAGTTGATCATTGTCTCTGCAGTATTACGCGTACCTTTATTCATACGTCATGCCTCAGGCCATTCGTGATATGGTGGACGAGTACATCAACTGTGAGGACATCGCCATGAACTTCCTCGTGTCACATATAACACGCAAACCCCCAATCAAGGTCAGTGGCTTTATTTCAATGGTTTATTTTGCATGTCGTCGCTGTTCTTCTGAAACATCAGATTTTTCAAGACATGAACACTTTATCATTGATTGCATACTGTGATTTCAAATTTGACACGCATCTTTTTTTATTTGTTATATATCTGCAAAACCAAGTGACAATCACAAAGGGTGACTTATAAAGTAATTTATGGCAAAACAATATGGAGATTTCAGAGGTTTTAGAAGGACAACACAGTCATAGCCTTAAGAAATATATTATATTAAATATGCCAATTATTAAACAGCCGGAAGAAATGTGCTATACTGTCATTAAAATTATGCTAAAAACAATACAATACAAAGAATTAAAACCTTCTATATAGCTGGTGTCAGAAAGATCCTTGGTTAAAATGATTATTACAAACAATAATGTTCTAGTTGTAGTTAATTTTCTTTGGATTTTGTTGTAAAATATGACATGTTTGTGATATCCACAAGCTGCTGTACATATCGTCTTTTACAAAAAATTTGCAACAAAAAAGTGATTTGCAAATCACTTTAGATGAAAGCCTCTGCTCAATGAACAAATGTCATATTATGTAGGAGACATGCAGAGATTCAGTTTTACTCCTGCACGTTACACAGTTTTACAGCTAGGATTTGAATAAGCTTTAAACACTCTTTGATGTTCTGAATTTCATTAGTGCTCTGAATTATCCATAGAATGAAATGTGAAGGATCCCATCAGTTCACACACGCTTGATGTGTTCCCTGTGGATTAGACAAATCAATTACATTTCAGACTGATTGAAATGGAAAAAAATCAGGCAGCACAAGTGAACAAGATGATATTGATTTGAAGTTATGATTAAGACTGTCATATTTAGATTGAGGAATGGTTTAAAGGAGCAGTTAACCAAAAATAAAAATTGGGTCTTCACAAAACCCCTGTTGTTCTATATTTGTGTGACTTTTCTCCGTGGGACAAACAAGGACATTTTTAGAAGAATGCTCATTATGTTAATTGATTGGAAAGAGCAGCTCGAGTTGTACACAAAAGAAGTCGTTCATATCGATTTAGGGTTCATATTTCTAGTTCAGTTCTTTTAAAAAATGATTTAGTCCTGGTTCACTTTGCGTTCAGACTGGCATTTTAACAGCGAACCTAAAGATATCGAACCTAACAGCTTACGTGTAACGTCGATACATGATTGGACAGATTTTTTGATTTGCATTTTAAAACGGACATCCAAAACAATGCTGTGTGCTGGTTATACAAGCTCAGCGCATATGCGAGTATTTTTAGCACGCTGGGACTCGTGAAGATCTCATGAAATGTTTAAAGCAGTCAAAACGGTGCCAGGAAATCATCCGTTACATGGGCAAGCACATATCTAATAAACTTTCAGTTTAATTACCAAATCACTTGATTTTTGTGTGGTGTATTGTTATCACTTCCTGTTTTTAGTTCGGTTCGGTTCGATGCCTTTGGTCTGTGTTGCGTTCATATTTCACTCGAACTGCGCCTGAGTTCATTTGAAAGTGGACCAAGACCCATCTTTTCAGCCGTCTCGGTCCGCTTGTTTAGAGCGCACAGGGTTTAGGTGGCAGTGTTCACACTTACACAAATAAACCGCACTAACAGATCAATCGCACCAGAGTTTGTTTTAATCGAACCAAACATGGCATAAATGAACACATTCTTAGAGTCCGTGACTGAATTGTGTTTCTCATCAGGTGACGTCCCGCTGGACCTTCCGCTGTCCCGGCTGTCCGCAGGCGCTGTCGCACGACGATTCTCACTTTCACGAGCGTCACAAGTGCATCAACTTCTTTGTGAAAGTCTACGGATACATGCCGCTGTTATATACTCAGTTTCGAGTAGACTCTGTACTCTTCAAGACACGACTGCCACACGACAAGACTAAGTGTTTTAAATTCATATAGCGCAGGACGAAACAAGCACATCTCTCTGGGAATGTGAAGGGAATAATAGATTTCTGTAAATATCGGAGGATTTTACGTTGAATTTGTCTTCCTTGAAGAAAGGGAGGACGATTACAGGCTGAGAAAAACATTTTTAACTCGTGCAGGATTCACTAGCAACCACTACAGGCTTGATTTGCACCACTGCACCGGGACGGCTCTACATCAAACTAACCTTACGATCAAGTTACACTGAGACTCTGTGATGACGTATCTGGGAAGTATCATGATTTTAGACTTCTTTTGCATATACACACTCATGTATGAAACGCACTGATGGTTTTTTTACTTGTGTGTGTGTGTGTGTGTGTGTGTGTGTGTGTGTGTTTGTGTGTGTTTGTGTGTGTTGTTGTGTAGTGCGAGTGTGACTACATGTCACTAACCCCAGTGAAGTCGCTGTTGATCGTCTGATTAGGAATAGCACAAGAATAAACAGGAGGATTTCAACAGATCTGCATAGGAATAGCACCAAATCAAACTCTTGAATATTTTCAATTCGTAGACGGAAATCAATTGTTCCTCATGTGACCTGTTACAGAATAATCAACTAATGCATCGTGATCTCTGGCTCACATGCACAATTTTGAAGGATGTCTTGTGATTTCTGACGCAAACGGCAGGATCGTATTTTACCTTAATAAAAAGTAAATATATCGTATTTTGCGTTAAGAAATTGAAATCTGTTTCATCTGTAACATTTGAGATCGTGTTGCGGCGTTTTTTTTTCATTACATGAGCACATTTCCTCACCATGCCTTATTATTGCTTTGCAAATCTCTCATTGCTTTAATACCAAACACTGTAATTGCTGTTTAGTAAAAATATCTATCAGCATGAATTGGATTCAGTACATCAAGTGCGATCATAGTGAATACTTAATAAACTGTACTTCCTGTTTTATTTCCAGATTACAGCGACGGCATTTTATGGGGAAATGTGCTTGTCATGAAGTTAATGTTAGTGTGCAGTAAATCTCAATGGTCCTAAACAATTCAGTTTCTTGAAGCAATGTATAATGTATTTCACTCTGATGGTTAAACATCTGAGTTATTATGAGTGTGTTTGTGACACTGTGAGATGATTTGGAGAGCAGTTGTCAGAAACTCTTATGTGTTTTGAGAGCGACGGCGGTTAATTATATATTTTACCGGGTCACTTCTGCCACCCTGGAGATATCCATAATGAAATACCTGACAATATTCAACTGTTTTTATTTTTCATTCAATCTTTTTTTGTGACACTAACAGGAACGTAAAGGAATATGACATCACAGTTGTACATGTACCTGTGTTTAAACACTTTAATCTGACTCTGGTCCGCTCTGTGAAGAGGAACATAAATAATAGAAGACGGATGTTTCTGCCCATTGTTTTGTAATAAGTATGTATATGTTTTTTGAACAATATGGATCCGGGCCATGATGTTTTTATTTGTTGCATGGCCTTTGGGATGGGAGCATCAGTCAACAGTAATTAAGTGTTATTAAATGCCAGCAGATGTTCTTCAAGCACACTAATAAACCAGCCATCAGCTTTCTTTCTGGTGAACATCTTCATCAGACCAGAGTCAGCGTGTTCTCGCACCACAAATCCATTTCAAACAGGGCAAAGAGTCATTTTTGTTGTCAAATAAATTTTAGTTCTTAAATACTGTTGTGGCTGTTTTTATGATGCTAAAGTTTGATACATTTGTGGGTCGTGCCAGGAGGCTTTAATTTGTAAATAAAATCTTAAAAAGCTGCAGTCTGTCACTTTAGCCCATCTTTGTTTAAAGTCCCTGTGAAATAAAAAATGACACTGCCAAATTTTTTCATGCATATCATGAGTCATTCTCAATCCTCCTGCCCTCATAATCTTGAGTTAAAATCTAAAAGTGCACTTCCTTCCCGTAAAACGGCCTGGGCGGAGCGTCAGTTAACTCCTCCCCTTCAACTGTCAGTCTTATGCTAGTTACATTTCAAAATGCGAAAATGACATTTTTTACACATCCAATCAAACCACGCCTACTATGTTTCTTATTTGAAGTTCCATTTCACTCGAAAATACGGAAGAAAAACACGATCACAAATTCCGACTCAAAAGTCACCGTGAAATCAAACTGGGAAATTCTAAGTGTTCACACAATGTTGAAGAGATTATTATAATGATTCATCCGTGCACACCACTATTTTATCAAAATTCGTTTGCACTTGTAATTTTTAATAAATAAAAAAATCAAGCAATCCTTCATCAACAACAACTCTTAACCACATGACGTCAGCAACAAAAAAGAGGCAGGACTATACTCACTGTCCAATGGCCAGGCATTTTTAGCCCTGCCCTACAGGCCCAACTTACAACAAACCAATCAAAAAGGGAAAGGCAAAATAAAAGCCTCGACATTTTTATAAATTTTCACTCGGATAATACGCCACGATACGGAAAAGATGTCAATCGCAACTTCCGTTTCAAGGTGACTTTTAAACATGCACTAATTTTATACTTCATTTATTATTATATAAAGCGTACACGTATGAATAATGGTTAAGCTGTTTTGTGTAATGCCTCAATATTTGAATAATGTTTAATAATCATTTTTAGAGTTATATATTGCAGCTATATCAGATATGGGCTTTGCTATGAAACACGAGCGTGTTCTATTCCAACTCTCTGTGTGATTTCCATATATTTTGCATTCTGCTTTGAATGAACTGATTAAAAACCGAATCAGAGATGTGTATTGTGAACCCGTCTTGACAAGAGGGCTTTTGTTTTGAGTTTCCATCACACACAGCTGTTTTACTTTGCCTCGGGCTCAGGCGGGTCCACACCTCAGCCGTGGCGTTTTCAGTGGGTGTCAAACATCCGGAAACCCTGCGGTGTGTAATGAAAGACCAGACACACAAATCTGCCTCTCTTCAACATGATGAGAGACTTTAAACCAGCTCTAAACCGGACCAACGTGAAATTAAACCACCTCCTCCTGAAACTCAGCATGTGCTGGAATATTGCGTTGAGTTCATGTTGACTAGACTAACAAATACATTTGTGTTTTGGGTTTATTTGAAGTTAACATAATAATAACTAATAATTTTTTTGTTATATTTAATGAAAATGTAGGATGCACTCGTACTGCAGAACTTGCATTTCCCACAGAGTCGCACTCCACAGCTCTTCAAATCATTTAGCTTTCCCTTGTGAATTGGTTTAAGTACACACTTTAAAACATTGATTTATTACTAATTGCTTAACTTATTTTAGTTTCACTTTTAATGGAATTAAAAATGATCATTCTAATTGTTTTACACAGTGGTGACGTATTTATTATAAATTATTTATCCGTGAACATCATTATTTATTTTAATTAATTTGCACTTTAAAAAAAGATTAATATAAGTAACAAAGGCACCGTAATATTACAATACAAACAAAGAAATATTTAAAATAAGAGAACAATGAACAACAACATAGCAATTAAATAATAATACAAAATATAAAAGAAGAAGAAAAAGAAGAAAAAAGAGCATTCAATTACAAAAAATGTAAAAGCTTCAAAACTTTTTTTGTTTTTTAAAGTTTCTTCTTCTGTGTTTTTATAGTTAAAATGGTTTAAAAATAAAACTCAAGATCAGTATGGCAGAAAGTAATATGTGATGTTTTGAATGTGTTATTTTGGTTTTATGGATGTAAAACTTGGCTAAAATAATAAAAAGGTTAAGAACATCATTTTGTTTGTCAGACAAATTAGGGTTCTGTATCCCAAGATATCACATGGCTCCAAAGGTTTGATCATATCCATTTTAACATCAATCCAAAATAAAAGTAAATAAGGGCAATAATAGAACAAGTGTTCAATATCCTCAAGAGTTGCACTGCAAAATGTACATCTATCAAAAATTTTATGAATATATCTAATTGTAAAATTCACAGGATAATATCTATGAACAATTTTTAACATTGTTTCTTTTCTTTTGCTACTTATAATGTATAAGGCAATGTCCAGCATGTGTAATATGCCACCTAAATTTACATAGAAGATTAAAACCAAAATTAAGGGAGTTTCTTAAACAGTTATCATTACAACGATGATCAAACAGAGAAAGTATTTGTAAAGTTATGTCATTAATGTCTATCTCTAAGTGTAAGGTTAATGTTATTATGTCACAAGGAAAGGCCTTAATTACTTTCTTTACAGATAATTCCATATGTTGAATTAAATCTTTGATAGGTGTATAGTTACCCATTCTTGTCAATACGTCGGTAAACAATTAGTATATAACGCGCTTTCAATCTCTAATTAAAAACGTTGCGACTTCACTTCTGTTCACGAGGAACGGAGCGAGGGCGGGGCTGCAATGACTGACAGATTGCAAACTGACCATTAGATCTTTCACCTTTTAACGATCCAATCAGGTGTCAGTGGATGAAATCAAGTCCCGCCCTTTTCCTCATTTCACTCGGCTTGTTGCTGGAAGATATACAGCTACGGCCGGAAGTAGTGCAATATATTTTAATTACAATAAATTACATTAGCTATCGCCTACACTTGCCTCAATCCTTAACCTAACCTTACAATAATAAAAAAATGTGATATAGTGTTTTCAGCGTGAAAAAAAGTGGTGCGAAGTGCGCATGCCCGGTGGAAGTAGCTGTATCCCTTCTAGTCAAAACCTTTCACTCGGGACACAATACGGAGTAACTACGGTCGCTACTTCCGTTTCAGGCCGACTTCAAACCTAACAAAGCAATGGACATTAGATCATGTTATTATAGCTTTTCTAAAATCTTGCCACTATTTGATATAGTTTTGATAAAGGTTTGGCATCAACAAGGGGAGTTTGTGTTATCATGGAGATGTTGTGAGTCGGTTGTGTTTGTGAAGGACAGTAAATCTCCCACAATCCCCTGTGATGATTCAGACTCCTCTGATATGACATCATCCACTGAAATCTGAAAGTTCATTTGTTTTACTCATTATGTAGAGAAAACTAAAGTGAACTTAAGTTTGTGTCCAACACAAATGTGGTTTCGCAGTCCTCCTGATAGTATCACACAACTATAGATGCATGTGTTTACGGCCCCTCAGAGACACACGATCATGAGCTCACTGAAGACTGAGAACACGGCCTACGCCCCTGAAGAGAGAGAGAGAATCACATTACCTACATTACATTTCAGCTCTTCTCACTCAAGGCTTCTGACCAAACCGTTCCCACCCTGACCGACCGGTGCTGTACCACACACAAATGAGATGAACAAGAAATCTTAAGATGCATTTGAGAGAAAAAGTCTCGAAATCATTACAGCTCAATATTTCTGTAATGATTCTGACCTCTGCTACCTTTGTTCTTTAATGCTTCCAAACAATATAAAATATCCAAGCTAGAGCTGTCACACAATTTTTAACAAAGTGATCTTTTCGCCATATTAATTGCACGAAATAATGCGCTTTGGCCAATGAATCACACTCAGGTCAATTACGTGGCGATCCAAGTTTACAGAAATGCCTGTGAAGTTGTATTTAATAGATGTGCATTGATGAACTTTGACCTCTGGTGCAGCAGGAGACACCAAAGCCATTGGCTGAATTGGATTACCTACCTATCAGCTGTTCAAACAGTACGTTCTTTTTAGTATGAGTTGGAGTAGTATAAATACAATTCGGACATACTGCGTCCGCCATGTTTTATGGTCATGTGACTCGTATGCTGTTTGACCCAAGATGTTTTAACAACAACCTATATGTGAACGTTAAGAAAAACGAAGTCACGAGAAATTCATTTATTGGCACCAACATTAAAAACAGACGTCTGTCTTAAAGTTTTCTGCTATATTTATTTGATTTACTTTTGAAATTTGACCGTTGCTCAGCTCCCGTGGCATCATGGGATAGAAAAGTGTCCATCCGATCCACACTCACCAATCTAGAGCGGAAGTAGGAGACCATGCAGGTATTTCTCGCTTACTGTTTTTTGCATACTGAGACATACAGTACTATTCATGAGTCATTTTTGACTACTATATAGTGCAGAAGAAGAGGATTTAAGATGCAGCCATAGACTGTATATGATCAGTTTCACATTAAAAATACACTCTTGAAACATGTTTGGTACTAAGAATACCCCAAACCAGCCGACAACAAATCTATAAAAAACATTTTATTCCCAAAAATATTTTACAATGATATTTAACAACGAACTAAAACTCCTGTTAAAACTGAATGGCATAATAGCATCCGAGTGTCTGCAAAGGAGCAGAACTGAGGTGCTGGAGATCCTGCCATCTGCTGTGCAGTTGAAATAATGCACATAGCGACACCTTCAGTCACTGTCAGGGAGAATGTTAGGAGAGGTCAGAGTTTGTGCAGGAAGCGCAGCACCAGGTCTCTCATGGCGGTGCGCAGAGATTCATTGTGGTCACAGATGATGTGCGTTCCCTCCTCCTCCAGCTGAATGAGCACATCCTCCGCCTGCAGGTGAAGAATGTGACCGCCTGACGTCTCCTCAACCTTCACCTCCATGATGCCGTTCTGCAGGAGACACACACACACACCTCATTTACAGTCTGAAAGTGCAGACGTTAACTTTTCAATGATTTTCGGTTAAACATACAAACTAAAACTCACAAATTTTGTGAGTCTAAAACTCACAAAATTTGAATCAGGACGGACGTTGAGAAGCTTAAATCCTAAGAGGGAACTTTTATTAAACAAATAAAAGCACAAAAAACTGAAAACATTTTAAATGGAAACCTTTCATGTCCAAAGTCACTGCCTTTCAGGAAATGGGGAAAACGCAGAATTTTATAACCAGGTTATCAAAGCAAAAAAGCGATTTTAATACTTTTTGATGGTTAAATATCAGCAAACCCCACAGACAAACATTAAGGTTGATGCAATACAAAAACAGACATATATTGGGTCATAATATATTATTCAATCCCATTTTTTTCCCGGGAGATATTTTGCGTTTATGCTGCGGTAGATGCATCAGATATTTACAGCCCTACAGCAGATTTCTTTTGTAAACTTAACCATTGATGTTCCTCATAACAACATCTGATCTGTGTTTAAGAATTCATCAGGGGAAATGCTTTATTTGATACTTTAATGGTGTTTAGAAAGCATCAGACGCTGGCAAACGGCTCACGGTGGACTTGAGTGTCCGATCTCACGGTTAATGGGTCTGATAACAGCTGCGGTCAAAGCCACAGACTCTCAGAGGGACGTTCGGTACAATCTCCAGCAGATCACTGATGCACGAACCCTCATCAACTATTCTCCCTTTCACAACATCAGCATCGTGTGATCAATGCAACATCCATGTGCAGTATGTCTGTGTGCATCCGAGCCAGAGTGACGCTCGCTCATACAGACTCCCTGGGATGATGGGGATGTTGCTATGTGGTTACTAAGGTGTTAATGGACGGCTGCCATGGCATTCTGGTGGGGTCGTATTAGTTCACCGATGAAATAAAATGCTTACAAATACGAGGTTTCTTGATAAAAAGCCAACAGAACTTGCGGTGAGGTGCTTGTTCAGCACTAAAGCGCTTTTCAATAATGAGAAGACTTCATTAGAAAAACACAAAGTCACCTTGACTTGAATTATCTGAGAAATTCTGTTTCCCGATTCATGATCTGTTTGACAATGAAGCAAATGGAAGAGATTCTAGATTTTCTACAGTGTTAACGATGTTACATTTATATCACATTACTTGTTGTTTTATGTACAGGTTTATTCACACCTACTATTTTTGGAAGTGTTTTGGGATCTGTGGAGAAAGAGCAAATCTCGCCGTTCAATCACCTTGATGTCAAGCTTCAGTTCTGTTGAACTCATTTCACATGATCGTCTAGACCGAGGAGAACTACAGATCTGAATATACTCAAACGCTTTCCTTAATGTGTCAGAATGTGTTGTCAGTATAATGTACCTTGTGTAGTAAAGCCAGGAAAGGTTCCAGAGGAACGGCTCCGGTCAGCAGAGGTTTAGGGTCGAGAACTTCAGGAGGATCCTCAGTCACTCTCTTCCTCTTCTTACTGGGCGGCACCGGAGGGGGTTTGGCCACCGGCTAAAAACAAACACACAAATGAGTGTGTATGTGAACCGTCACGGGGCGGTTTTTACAGTACGGACCGTGATTAGTTGCGAACATCAAATGCTCATTTTAATAAATAAATACATATCAAAAAACGTTTCAGCAGTGACATGACGCATGTGGGCGGGGCTTGATCTGAACCTCTCACCTGCAGCACGTGCTTGTTGTCTTTTGAGTGTAGTACTGCAGATACTGTAGCCACAGAAACACCCGTCTTCATCTCAGACAGAACCAGAGATTTAGCCAGCTGTGTGAAAGACAAAATACACGCTGAACATCACCGGTCAAACCTCCAAATCCATGGGAGATATTCTGATAGACATCAATATTGTTTTGACCACCTATACAAATACTGACTTCACATCTTATTTTTCAAATAAAAGTGAATTTCTTTTCATTTCACACAAACTTAATCCGAGTCATTCTCGACCAGATGGCGTCTCTCTGGGGCGGTTCTGACCTCGGGCAGCAGGTGGATACGCTCGTAGCGCCGGCGGAAGGGAAGCCCCAGGACGGAGCAGCGGCGGTACGCCATGGGAGGAGGCTGCAGCTCCAGCATCAGGTCCGTGCGGTGAGGTTGAGCTGGAGGAGGTTGAGTGTACGGCTCGGGACAGACCACGTGAAGAGGCTGATGGGAAAGGTCATTACAGAGAAACATTGATTTCTGGATTATGACACATCACAAAACGCTACAGAAGACAAAGAGATGAGTCAGGCTGTACCTGGATCTCCTTGAGGAGTTTAGACACCTGGTGGAAGTTGAGGCGCGTGTCGATGGGACAGTAAACACACTTCATGGCCAGCGGCTGGTACGGAGCCAGAGCTTCCAGGTAGGAGAAGTCTGGTTCTGTTTGCGATCGAATTAAATCAAAGTTGGCAAGCTAAACTAACACAAAGCTTCTGGGCCAGAAAACATCAAATTCCTCCGTTTCGGTTTCCACAGCAACTGCATCCGTAACTGTAGTTTATCAGTGAGACCTTTTCATCCTCATCATCCAAATCATTTTAAGGTTTACTTCCACAATTATGAATTAGCATATTCATGTGAGCATATAAATATCTACAAAGACATCAGTGAGATTAAAAGTGGAGCAAATGGAAACGATCTATGTAGCAGGTCATTATTTTAAAATATAGTGAATTGAAAAGTAATTTATAATTTTTTGTTTTTTATTTTGAATTTAAGAAACTAGTTGTATTTTGGACAGATACAGCTATATGTAACCAAAGAATCAAAGAAATCATTAGACTGTGGTGTTTTTGTGACTCACCAGTAAAAATGATGGTGTTCAGGCTGGATTTACCCCACAGTTCCATGAAGTGCACCACATCACCGAACCTCAGCGATGGATGTCCTGTAAACACCACACAGGGCTGACGAAACTCACTGCTGAAGTCTCCGTGAATGCTGGGATAATGCTTCAGTTTATTGGTCTGGATCAGCTGCACAAGAAACACAAACACTGAACGCTCTTCTGAACATGATGCTGAAACCAACAACGCTGGGACTGGGATGATGGTTTACCTCAGCGTGAGGGAACGGCGGCTCGGGCAGATAAACTTTAGACTGTTTGTTCTGACACAACCTTCACCAAAACAAAAAAACTGAGTAAATCGGAGAGAAAACACTTCTGACAGCACCAATGATAGTAGTGTACATCTACTAATAACATATCCGTATGGTATAATCTGACATAATATAATAAAGTGCATTGATAACTGAAACGAAAAATATCTAAATATTATCGGAAAAAAACGTTTAACTATAACAATATTACAACAATAAACTAAAACTTAAATTCACTCAATTTAAAGTGACTAAAATTCTTAACTGTAAATAAATAAAAACTAAACAAAAACTAAAAGCGAACGACTAACCCTAAAATTAACATAAACATTTAAAATATAAAAGTGAAAGCTCAAAATGTTATACAACTACAAAAAAATTGAAAATAACTGTGCATAGTATAATATAACGTAATATAGAAAATACAGAATAGTATATCAAAAAAATTGCACCTAATATAAACCAAAAAAACACCCTAAATTACCTTTCAAATATTTTATAAAAAAAGAATAATAATTTAAAAAAAAAGAAAATGCCAAATGCGAAGAACAAAATTGCTTAAATTACACTAAAATAACATAAAAAAACTAAAAATATTTAAAAATTGCACAATTAACTAAAACAACTCTGGTTAGTACAATGTAATTAAGTTTGGTGTAAAATAATACAGATGATCTCAGACATCAGGAGATTCATCTGTGATCTCACCATTCTGCAAAGATCTGTGAGAACTCCAGAGAGCTGTTGGCCACGGGAGAAATGAAGTAAAAGGGAGTGTTGCCCAGGTTAGCAGAGTCCATAAACTGATAGAGACACTCCAGCAGATCATAAATCACCCCAGAGGAATAACACGGAACCAATACGTTCCCTCCGGCACGAATGGTCATCGCTGAGAGAGAGACAGAACAAACACTCACTGGATCACTGATGTTCACACGTGAACTGTTTCTGACATCAGACCAGTGTGAAGAACTCACACAGATTACTGCAAAATTCTCCCAGCATGCCGTCTGGGTTAGCGGTGGGGATCTGGGTCAGGCCTGTCAGTATGAGAACATCGCTGTTCTTCAGTGAGCTCTGGTCCATGGGCTAAAGAACACAACACACGTCTCAGAACATTTTCAGTGTCCAAGTGTGCAGCTGAAGAAATACTTGTGTATGAGAACATCATCTGTGTTATCTGCCCGTGTGACATCATCACCTGAGGGTGCGTGGTGAGCAGCGAAGACCCCGACACGTACGACACTTTCTCGTAATGCGACTGAATGATCCAGTTGGAGCTGCCCAAAGAATATCCAGAACTCAGAGGAGAGACCTGAACCGCTCCGAATAACTCCTGAGAGACAGAGAGAGAGTCCTGAGAGCTTACACAGCCGGAAATGACAAAAAGTATCAGACACGAGAAGAACGACTCACCACTTTCTGTGAATATCCCACCAGCTGGACTTTACTGAGAGCAGAATTCACCTCCTGCATGCTGTAACATCTCCTCCAGCTGCACACGTCCACAACGTCTTTCAGAGGAGCCGGGAGCAACCTGACACCATACAAACAAGCAAACATTAGGACCTTCAAGAGTCTCCTTTTCAAAATCATATTAAAGCCAGTGCCAGTACTTCTGTATGTCTTTGTTCTTCCAGCAGGTGGCAGTGTGAGCTTTAGGAACCCTCTCCATGAACGCCACCAGCTCCTCCATCAACAGCCTACAGCAAGACACACCGAAATCAACCAAACTGAGCCCTTTAACCCAAAATAAAGTCTTACATGGTGGACAATGGGAGGTTTAAGAAAGCACACCTGCCGATCTGTAGGGTGGGTTCTGTGGCGTATACTGTTCCTGTAAACCCTGTGTGTTCTGTGATGTACGGCAGAGCCATCATGCAGTGATAGTTTGATATCAAGATCACATCTATGGTGGAGAGATCCAGCAGTTCTCTCTGAAAGAGTCACGTAATTCCTTTAGTAAAAACATCTTTCTTCATCTCCGTCATCTATTTATTAAGATCAACGTTTGAATGACATGTTCTTAAAAAGGGGAAATTAAAATATTTACTTCAGGGAGACAAAATTCCGGCTGTGAGTCCACAAACACTCGGCCAGAGCATTCCTTTAACTCCTACAACACACACAAAGACACGTTTCAAGGAATGGCATCATTTTCCATCTTGAAAGCTGAGAAAAAGCTCTCACTTTTTCCAGGTTGACGGCTCCATCCTTGGACACCCATCCGGGGAGTTTGGATAATCTCGGACTGTAAATTAATGAAACAAAACGAATCTGAATTAGTAGATCAAACCAAGCAACATTATAGCATAAATTATATTTATCTTTCATGCGTTATGTTTGTGCATAACATGCATGTGAACAATACATAATAGTGAATAATATAAACCATATCAAAATATATGTGAATAACTCAAATGTTATGATGATCATTAAGTATGTTCTCAGACATCTTGACATGAGTCATGTGATCTTACCTGTGAACCAGAGGCAGTGGCAGGAAATACAGTGAAGCTGTGATGTCCAGCCCACAGTCCAGCATGATGGTGGTGGACTTAAACTTCAGCACATTACAGGGAAGAGTCGGGTGACCCGACAGACAGTACTGCACAACACAACACAAACACACGTGAACATAAGTTACACAGGAATGATTCAAGACATGACTTTCATCATACACAGTCACATATATATATATTATACATATATATTATCTATATATATGTAGATCCCATCCACGCATTAATAAAACCCTATTAACATACTCACTAATTTCATGTTCGATCCTTACACAGTTGATAATTCTCTTGTTTTGTTTTCTGTAACGCGTATAACCGCATTTGGTGATGTTGTTTTCTTCTGTTGTGTGTCTCTGCGTGAGTGACTCAGCTCGTGACTGACTCATCGCCCTCTAGCGGCGGGAGCGACACTG
The DNA here is from genome assembly GCA_029783895.1 of Triplophysa bombifrons. Taxonomy (NCBI): domain Eukaryota; kingdom Metazoa; phylum Chordata; class Actinopteri; order Cypriniformes; family Nemacheilidae; genus Triplophysa; species Triplophysa bombifrons. The sequence goes on along the minus strand of CM056454.1, from coordinate 17,791,245 downwards.
CGTTACAACTATCAGTTAAAGTTCCTTTTTTTTTTAAGTTTTATTAGTTACACACACAACCAGAGTACAACACGCAGTGAAACGCTTGGTAAAACTCTACTCACACAATATAATACAACTATATTTCTGTTAAAACCTTCTTGGTGGGGCGTTTCTTCCGACGAGGAGGCGCCTCTAAACAGAACAGGTGTCACATGATAATGCGTTTAGCAGCAATCTTAAATTGTGACTGTGAAGACATGACTCTGTAGTAACCTTAAGCCTCTTGATCTATTTAATTTATAATAAAATAGCGCACACGAATTTTACGTTACGAATCACAACCGTGCCCGCTTCAGTGTATGTTTCGACTTCACGCAGCGCTGCGCAGACCGATTAGCGCGTGATACTAAGTATCGCGAGAGCCATTTTAAAACCGGTCTTTCCAGTCGCTCTCGCGATACTCGATGTCGAATGCGTGTCGGTCTGCGCAGCGCCGCATGAAGACTCCCTCACTTTCACGCACGCACAGGCACAGCACAGGTTTCGTTCGTTCAGTCCCACACCGGCGACACCGGCTCGACAGCTTCGGGAGTTTAACGCGGTAAAATGGCGAAAATGAGGAAATGCACTTGTGAAGTTGTCAGTGTTTTAGCTCTAACGAACGCTCGTGTGTTCCGCAGGTCGGTGTGACACGCTGGATAATCGTGTCGTTTAATCTGTAATCTGTGCTGGAATGCCACACACAGACCTGTGACGAGGAAATCACTGACTTTATCAGGTAAAGTGCTTTTTCGTAATAAAATGTGTGTAATTATGGTATGGTTACCATTAAAACCTATAGAGAAATATGTTTGTCATGTTTTGGGTCTCATTCTAATGCAATTTAATGGCGTTTTAATTATTTTAATTTAACATGTAACACCCCACCAATAGAGACCCATAGATACCATTATAATTTCCATAAAAACTAATATAATTCACTTTTTATAGCCATTCAATCTATTAGAATTGCTGAAATAATTCCTGTTGTTTAGTTTCAGCAGGGTTCATACTGTCAAAACATTGTAACACAAAAAATGCAACATTGTTTTTAGGTTCAAAGTTGGCTTTTATTTTGATATTCAGAGCTGCATGATTCCATCTCCATCATAGACATACAACTGCATGCTTGTTTGATTTTGTGCTTCATTATGATTCATAGCACACGACAGATGCAGAAGATAATAATGGACGACAGAACTCAAAGTGATTCTAATGTGAAAGTGGCCGTTCGGGTCCGACCCATGAACAGGAGAGGTGAGTCTGCACACATGTGACCATCACGTCTTGTGTTTGGTGCTGAAAGAGCGAGCGTGTTTTGATCATTTTTGCACACTGATATGTAAAAGATAATCTTTTCGATTCTTTAAAATACATCAACACGTTCTACACATTTTGCTTGAATGACACCATCGAACCGTCTTGTTTTCATCCCCTCCATCCAACCACCTGTCATACGGAGCTCACTTTTCACTTTCCAATAAACGCCTGACGGATGATTCTGGTGTTATTAGAAGCGTTCATGCGAGAGTTCACATGGTGAGCGCTCATGATCATTGCTGTGTTTATACAGAGCGGGACCTGAAGACAAAATGTGTCGTGGATATGGAAGGAAATCAAACTGTGCTGTATCCAGCCTGTGGAAACCTGGGAAAAGGCGACAGCAGGTAAACAGACACCAGGGGTGCGTGGGATTTTGTACACATGACAGTTCTCTAAATCTCACATGAAACGTTTTCTAGTTAATAACTAGATTTTTCTATATTCTACACAATTAATTGGCAGAATTGTCACGGTGTGACTGTCAGGTGTTGTGCGTGGTCGCCTGTGCTTTGCCATGTGGTTGCTAAGATATTGCTCACGATCCAATTGAAATCTTTCTTTTCTGCCCGCGTAGAAAATGAACAGCACTACTGCGCTCAACAAGCCGCAAGATCTCACGTATCAGTGGTGATGTCAAAGCAAATCGAGTTTAATATTCAGATTTTGTTCAACCCTGTTATTATCATTAACAGTGACACCTTAACAAACAGCACTAATAATACAAGATTTCTGTCTCTCTTTATCAGACGTGTTTTCTTCTGTCCCAACATTCCTTCTCTCCGGTGGCCTTCAGTGTCCATGGAAACACGTGAAAGTTCATTGGCGGGCCAAAAGTAGCCGTAAATACTCGTGATTAAAAACCAAGGAGAATAAATCACTCGTGTTTCTTTTGCTCTTTTCAAGTCTCCTAAATACAAAGCGTCAGGACTTATTAAGCAAGTTCTTTAGTCCGACACGACATTACTTGATTCTTTTTCAATCCAAAAGGGACTTTAAAGAGAAACGTGAAGATTTTGAATGTTGGCATGAAAAAGATATGTTCAAGGAGTAGTTCACTTTCAATATAAATGTAAATTTATTTAAAACTTTAGAAAAAAAATATTAGAAAACTTTTTTTCTTAAGTCGAAAAGGAATGAAGGTCATGATCAAAAATTTCAGGATTCTTCTCCATATAGTGGACTTCAATGGACTCGGTTGAAGGTCAGATGACCGTTTCAGTGCAGCTTCAAAGGACTTAAAACCAGACGATGAATAAAGGTCTTATCTAGAGAAACCATCGCTCATTTTCTAAAAAAAATAAAAATGTATATGCTTTATAAACACAACCCATTCTGCGCTGGGTGTTCATGACTTCACAAAATACGAAATTACGTTGAAAATGTCACGCTTGACGTAGAAGGAAGTACAGAGTCAGTGTTTACAAGTTGAACGTGCAAGTTTTCAACGTTATTACGTGATGTCATGAACGCCCATCGCAGAACAGAGCAAGGTGAGCATTTGTGTTTATAAAGCATGAACATTTTTATTTTTTTTAGAAAATGAGCGATGGTTTCTCTAGATAAGACCTTTATTCATCATCTGGTTTTAAGTCCTTTGAAGCTGCACTGAAAGTGTCATTTTGACCTTCAACCGTTTGGAGTCCATTGAAGTTTGTCTTTTCCACTAAAGAAACAAAAACATAAACATCTTGGATGACATGGGGGTGAGTAAATTATCATCAACATTTATTTTGAAAGTGAACTACTCCTTTAATGAGCATCGGCAGGGTGTTTCTAAAGGATTTTATGGGATTTCTTGGGTGTTGCTTCCATAGTTGGTTGTAAATCCGATATAATACTTTTGAGGATGCATATGAGAGCCAATAATGTTGCATCGGTTGTTGGTTTTTGAGTCGCTGTAGTTTTAAGGGCTCTCTTTACTCTGCAAACACACACAGATGAGTTTATCTGTCAGCAGTAGTTTGTGTATCAGTTGGCGTGTGTTTAAACTCTGTGTTTGCGTTTGTTGTTTTCTTTCAGCGTGCAGTAACATGTGTGTGTGTTATATAAAGAGAGACTATTGGATGATTTTTGGCTTCAGTCGTTTCTCCTCATGAATTCCACCTTGTCTCTTTACAAAGGGTGTGTCTGTTTCTCAAGGATCTGGCCCTCCTTCAGGTCACCTGCTCCTGCAGGAATCTCTCTGGATAAATCCAGTCCTGCTCATATTTCGCCCCGAATTCTGAAGACGCGTTTCATCATGAAATCAAAAGAACAAAGTCATATTTACATTTAGTGTTGAAATATGACCCGGAGGAGATTTAGTCCTTCGGCTGTATAACGACGGGTCAAACACACGGAGGGAAACCTTCAGGTTGTGTTCCTGATGTCTGAACTGTCTCCGCTGTACCTTGCAACAGTTTCCAGTGTTTCAACCTTCTGCAAACAGGTTTAACAGGCTTACGCAAGAAAGTTCACCCAAATTCCTCATTAATCCCTTCAGGCAATTAGCTGGTTTTATTGTTCAGCCCACGTTATGTGCAGACAAGTCACGCTCGGCGGTTATCATGTAAATCATGACGATTTTCTTGTGTCTAATGATCATGGTAATGATGGTTCATTTTGAGAAGAAGTGTTTGATGAATGTGTTCTCACACATGAGCTGATCTCTACATCACACAGAAGATCAGAGAAAGAAAGTTTGTCTCGATAAAAGTTTATTGGTTTCATGGGAAAAAACACAAAGGAACGGTGCTGCATGACAATTTTCCATATTTCACAAAGCACACTGTAGGTTTTTGTGATGTTTGTTACTCATACTTGTGTTAGTATCAGACTTCCGTACATAATCCGTCCTTCTCTCTTGACTCGGATCGGTTAAAAACCGCTAAGCAACAAGATTAAACATGTCAGAAAATACAGGCAACCATCTACAACACCCGAGCATCATAGCTCCTCACTTCAAAAATGACAGAAATGTAGTTTGCTTTGTTCATTTCTGCATGTGATTGTTGTTTCATCTATTAATGTTTCAATGTTCTTTTTCATAAATACAGGGCCAAGCCGAAGGTGAGTCCTCACATCTGTTGTGCATTATATTATGAGCACAAATCTATCCATTACCGTCTCTGAATAATGTGTGTTGTGTTTGATAAGCATGTGAAATTGACACAAGGCCGTGTGTGTGTGTTGCATGTTATTTCAAATGTTTTCTTGCAGGTCTTCGCGTATGATTATTGCTTCTGGTCTATAGATGAGACTGAGGTCACCAAGTTTGCAGGTCTGTCTGTTGATTTATTTACAAGCTTGTATTATTGCTTCTGTTCAAACTGATCTACCAGATTGATTTATTATGAAAGGTGAATTGTGCACATCTAATGGCTTATGAACGTCACAGGTCAGGATGTGGTGTTTCAGTGTCTTGGAGAGAGTCTTCTGGACAGCGCTTTCCAGGGATATAACGCCTGTATATTTGCATATGGCCAAACAGGTACACATACATGTTATTTTGCGGGTTAATTTGTTATTAATATTCTTAATTAGCTTTTATTTTTATATTCATTAATTTATTTATACCATGGTCTGTCTGAATATTAGATTGTGATTGGCTGTAAGGTGTGCATTAAAACGGTTTTATCACAATGTATGTGTATATATATATATATATACATATACATACATATATATTATAATTTATATATGTGTGTGTGTTTATATGCATATGTGTGTATGTATGAAGATTTTGGATCCAAAATGAGATAACTCCATTAAAACTTTTTTCCAAAATTATATTTTTTATTGTGTTAGTTAGCGGTATTTTTTGAGTTATTATGGCTTAAATCAAAGCAAACAACTGCCGTTTGATTGATATAAATTGGAATCCACGATAAAAAAACCTGATTATAGATTTAGTTTTTTAAACATGAGTTATCTCATTTTGGCTCTCAACTCTTCATATAATACAGTATATATATATAAATCTATCGTCACCGTCGTTCTAAAACCTCGGATCTCCAAATTCACTGTTTTTCAGGAAATGGAAAAACCAACTGTGTTGTCAAAGTCGACAAGCACTATTCATTACTCCTAATTGGTTAAATATTTGCAAAACCCAGTGACAAACGTAAAGGGTGACCAATAATAATAATAATGATTTTTGGCAATATGGAGATACAAGGTTTTAGAAGGACAACAGCGATATTTTTTAAACATAGTTATATAGGTTTAATTTATAGATATAGGTTTTAATCCTTTTTATTTCTTTTTTTTTATTTCCAGTTAATAATTGAAGTGTCTCACCCAAAATTTGTTTCAGTTTATTGCTGACTCTGCAAAGGCATCATATCTAATTAAAATTTTTAAGTTGTCAAATAATATTTAGGTCTATATTTTATTTCATTTCAGTTAACAGAGATGTTTTAATAATTTTTGTCAGTTTTATTTTACGATAATAACAGTTATCTAGTTTACTTGCTTATATTTGGCATCAAACAGCATTCTGAAAGATTTTGAGTATTTCATGACTAATAAAAACGTTCTGATCTCATTGGCTCAACCTCCACCCAAATATGGGGCGGTGTCTCTCCGGATTCTGATTTCTGATTGGCTCCTGTCGTGTTCTCTTTGTGTTGATTGGCTGAAGGCTCAGGAAAGTCCTACACGATGATGGGAACGGCCGAGCAGCCGGGTCTGATTCCACGGCTTTGCAGTTCTCTGTTTGAGCGTACGGTTCAAGAGCAGCGGGAGGGTGAGAGCTTCGCCGTGGAGGTCTCTTTCATGGAGATCTATAATGAGAAGGTGCGAGATCTTCTGGATCCTAAAGGGTGAGGACAAGCGTCTTTGTGCTGGAAGTGTTTGAATTGCATTACTTAGAAAAAATCGAGTAACATATTTTTTTTCAGGAGCCGACATGCTTTGAGGGTCCGGGAGCATAACGTGTTGGGGCCGTACGTGGACGGTCTGTCTCGACTCGCTGTGACCAGCTTAAAGGTTCTTTAACCTCCCACATTTCATTTATTCATCTTCCTCTTGTTGAAAGTTTTTAGAGTTTCATGTTTTGTATTTCAGGACATTGAGTCGCTGATGTCCGAGGGGAATAAATCTCGCACCGTGGCGGCCACAAACATGAATGAGGAGAGCAGTCGCTCACACGCCGTGTTTAACATCATTCTGACTCACACACTCAGAGACCTGAAGACTGGGGTGACACACACATCACTGACACCACACAAACTTTAACTTCATTCTCCAGCGTGATGTGTGATTTGTGAAATGTTTGTTTCAGACGAGTGGAGAGAAAGTGAGTAAACTCAGTCTGGTGGATCTGGCTGGTAGTGAGAGAGCAGATAAAACAGCAGCTGCTGGAGAGAGACTTAAAGAAGGCAGCAATATTAACAGGTCATACACACACACACATTCAGCCACACATACTCACAAATACACACAGACCCAAGGAGACCTTGTGAGGGTCTGTCAAAAGTTTACACACACACTCTCACATACACACTCATACACACGCACACAAACACACACTTAAACACGCACACTTACATACTCTAACATAGACATGCACACATACACACATATACACACATACACACGCATGCACACACATAAACACACGCACATGCACACTTACATACTCTCACATAGACATGCACACTCACACACAGACACCCATACACATGCACATGCATACACACACACCTAAACACGCACAATTACATACTGTCATGGACATGGACACACATACACACACCAACATATACACACACACTCACACGTGCCCACACAAACATACATACTTGCACACACACTTGCTCACACAATCACGCACACCTAGTCTGTTTCTGACGTTATTACTGCACTTGGTTTTCAAGTACACGCACGCACACACACACACACACACTCTCACATACACATGCATACAGATTGAAAACGCACAATTCTGTTTCAGAACAATTGTCCCTAATTATCCCCGATGAAGCTTATTATAATCACTGTAGATCTAAAATAAATAGTTGACATTTTTTTAGTAATTTACTGCCTTATGTCTCTATGAAACTATAAAGTATAACCTGAGTGCTGAACAGTAGATCTACACAGTGTTGGTGTCATGTTATACGTGTGTGTTTGTGTGTTTGTAGATCTCTCACTACACTGGGCTTGGTGATCTCAGCTTTAGCAGAGCAGGGCGCTGGAAAAAACAAGAGTAAATTTGTTCCCTACAGAGATTCTGTGCTCACGTGGCTGCTCAAGGTGATCACATCTTTACAATAGAGATGATAGGAATGCTTTGGCTTGGTTTGCGCTGATGTCATTTCCTCTCTGTATGCAGGACAGTTTAGGAGGTAACAGCCGTACGGCTATGGTGGCCACGGTGAGCCCTTCGGCCGACAACTACGAAGAAACTCTCTCCACGCTGAGATACGCCGACCGGGCCAAAAGTATCGTCAATCACGCCGTGGTCAACGAAGACCCCAACGCCCGCATCATCAGAGAGCTGAGAGAAGAGGTGGAGAAACTGCGCAGTCAGCTGACGGAGGCCGAGGTGATGCGCGCAGACACGCCTCGCGTGACCTTTGACCTTTAGCAGAGGTTTAACCTTATGCGTTTGTGTTCGGTCAGTCAATGAAGGCTCCAGAGCTCAAAGAGAGACTGGAGGAGTCTGAGAAGTTGATCCAGGAGATGACGGAGAGCTGGGAGGAGAAGCTCAGGAAGACGGAGGAAATCGCACAGGTGAGACTTTCTCGAAAGCAGGTTTGCGCGCGTGTGATGTCGCTGGCTGAGAATGAGTTTCTCGTCTGCAGGAGAGACAGAAGCAGCTGGAAAGCTTGGGCATTTCTCTGCAGTCGTCCGGGATCAGAGTCATTGATGATAAATGCTTCCTGGTCAATCTGAACGCTGACCCCGCCCTCAACGAGCTCCTCGTCTACTATTTAAAGGTACAGACTTTTTTTTGCAAAATCATTACGGTCAGTTTTCGTCTTCTCTTGATTTGCAAGAAACCGAATCAATTTGCATCAGTGTGGTTTTAGAAATGGTACGTTAGATTTGTTGGATCTTTTTATGTGTTGATACAGGAACACACGCTTGTGGGCTCTGCAGACTCTCAGGACATTCAGCTGTGTGGTTTGGCGATTAACCCAGAGCACTGCTTGATAGACATGAAGCCAGAGACGGGTGTAACGCTCACACCAAAGAGAAACGCCCGGTAATATCACTTCTAATCCAATCACAAGTGTTCAGTGCTGAATGCAGCCACTATCACGTCTGTCTGTCTGTCTGTCTGCAGGACATGTGTGAACGGGGCCGCCGTCTCTTCTCCTGTTCAGTTACATCACGGAGATCGAATCCTCTGGGGAAACAACCACTTCTTCAGGTCTGTGAGATCCATCTCCAATCGGCAAATCAGAGACCTCCCTTTGATGTCATGTTTTACAATCATTGGACATTAAAAACATTTGAAAGATGGTTCAAAATATCGTTTCTTGACTTTGTTATGAAGGTCGCTGTCCATAATGAGACGCGATGTAAACAGTGCTGGTACATTCTGTGTTGTCTGTCAGGATTAGCATGTCTCACGTGTATCGTGGCGAGGAGGCCGGTGTGATGAAGGCTGCTCTGAACACCGAGCTCAGTCATGACTCCAGCATCAGTTTTGAGTCTGCGCAGACGGAGGTGATGATGAAAGCGTTGGAAAACAACGGTGAGATGAACGCACATCTGCTTAGCTCTGTTTATAAGATACAGGCCACACTTTAGTGCTCATTACAGCATCTCTCTCTTTCTCTCAGATCCCTTGCAGTCAGTTGTTCATTCTCTCGAGCGCAGACACGAGGAGGAGAAGCGCTCGGCTCTGGAGCGCCAGCGGCTCATGTACGAGCAGGAGCTGCAGCAGCTGCGCAGACGGCTGTCATCAGAGCTGCACACGCAGAGCTCTCATCCACAGAGACACAGAAGCACTGAACATCTCAACATGACCTCAAACACACATAGCAGACTGCAACAGTGGAGTGAAGAGAGGTGAGAAATCACACACACACACACACACACATTACACACATTATACTTTACACACACATTACACAAACGCACATACACAGATTACACACACACATTATACTACACACATACATTACACATTGTGCACGCACATTACACACACACACGTACTCATGCACACAAACAAACGTTACGTACACATTCACACGTACTCATGTACACACAAACACACATTACACATAGAAGTGTACGCATGCACACACAAACACACATTACACATCATGCACACACAAGCATTACGCTCATTGCACATTATATACACACACACACATTACACACACACATTAAACATCACATACGCACCCGTGCACACACACACATTATACTTTACACACATGCAAACATGTACACATGCACGCACACACACACACACACACTACACTCAGAAATCACACACATTTTCTTTGTGTGTCTTGTTTTGGTTGTCAGGGTAAAGAAAAACCCAAATAGATAAAAGTGATGCAGAATGAAGAGGTCTGAAATGTGTGTTGTGTTGTGTTGTGTTGTGTCAGGGAAGCTTTGATGAGTCGGACTCTTCGTAAGCTCAGAGATCAGATTGTGAGAGCAAATCTTCTGGTGCAGGAGGCTGGAGTCATCTCTGAAGAGCTCAACAAGAAAACTGAATACAGAGTCACTCTACAGATACCTGCAGCTAACCTCAACGCCAACCGCAAGGTCAACACACACATGTACACACTCTCTCTCTCTGTCTGTGTGTGTGAGGTTTGAGGTTTATTGCTGTGGTATGACGAACTGATCTCTCTGCCTGTGCTCTCGATGTTAAAGTTGACAAGAGTTTAAACACAGAAGTGTTGTTGTGTGCTGTGCAGCGCGACTCTGTTCTGAGCGAGCCGGCGGTGGAGGTGAGGAGGAGGAGTAAAGGCAAACAGATCTGGGCCATGGAGAAGATGGAGAACAGACTGGTGGATATGAGAGAACTCTATCAGGAGTGGAAAGACTTTGATGAAGACGATCCTGTACGTCAAACTAGAACAACAACAACAACAAAACAACAATCAGTTGCTGCATTAATAACACACAGATTTAGATTTTCAACAAATAGCATTCTGTACGATTTATAAGCATTTTTGCCATGTGATACGAGTCCCCTTGAGTGTGTGTGTATTTATGTTTACTCCCCACCGGTCACAAACACACACACTCCAAAAACATTACACACACACCAAAAACACTCGGCACGCAAGTGCGCACACTGCTTACACAAACATACGCCCTCCGAACACACACTCTTCAAACACACTACACAAACACACAATTTTAAAACACTGCATACACACACACTCCATGAACACTACACACAAGCACATACACAATACAAACTCCAAAAACACTACTCACACACTGCAAAAAATCCCACACCAAACATTCTTCAAACACACTTTACACACATTCAAAAACACTACACACAGCACGCATTCTTCAAACACACTACACACACTTCACAAACATACACACACACACTCCAATAAATTCCCACACCAAGCATTCTTCAAACACACTGCACACACACTCCAAAAACACTACACACACATACACACACACACCAAAAAGTTACACACCAAACATTCTTTAAACACACTACACACACACTCCAAAAACACTACACACAACAAGCATTCTTCAAACACACACACTCCAAAAATGTTACACACCAAACATTCTTCATACACATCAAACACACTCCAAAAACACTAGACGCAACAAACCTTCTTCAAAAACACTGGACACACACTCCCAAAACACACACACACGTTCCAAAAAAGTTACACACCAAAAAAATTCATACACACTTGACACACCACAAAAACACTACACACACACACCAAGCATTCTTCAAACACGCTTCACACACACTCCAAAAACATTACACACACACTCCAAAAAAGTTACACACCAAACATTCTTTAAACACACTTCACACACTCCAAAAACACTACACACACACTCCAAAAAAATCACACACCAAACATTCTTCAAACACACTACACGCACACTTTATTGCCAGATTTTCTTGCGCACAAAAGTAATTTTCCCGGATGATTGAAGTGTCCTGTACACACATTTAAACACAACAGCAAGACGTGTCACATTCTCTTCTGGTCTCTCTGCACAGGTCATGCGCTCTTACTTCAAGCGTGCTGATCCGTTCTTCGACGAGCAGGAGAATAACAGTCTCATCGGTGTGGCGAACGTCTTCCTCTCCTGTCTGCTGTATGACGTCCGGCTGCAGTATGCAGTACCCATCATCAATCAGAAGGGGGAGGTGTGTGAACCAGACCAGCAAAAGCCCACCAGCATGTTTTATTCAGAATGCTGATGTCATTGGTGTGTATGTGCGCTTCAGGTCGCAGGTCGGCTTCAGGTCGAGGTCGAGCGTGGGATTGGTGGGCCTGGGGAGCGTGAAGCAGAGGGAGGAGACTCAGAGACCACAGCAGACGGCGAGATGCAAGAACGCAAATTTACATGCATGGTGGGTAGAGGAGGTCTGGCCCTACTACACAGATGCTTCATCACGGGTCAATGGTGAATTGTGTCGTTTGTTTCCAGATAAAGATTTTACAGGCGACAGGATTACCTCAGCACCTCTCAAACTTCGTGTTCTGTCAGTATCACTTCTGGGATCAGTCAGAAGCTGTGTTCATAGCTCCCGAGGTGAACCTGAGCGCCGTCAGCAGTAAAGAGCCGCAGAGATCCGTCGTCTTCAATAACTGCAAGGTTCAACACACTCGCTTCAATATGTTGTCCATTAGCAAATGTTTCTGGTCGAGAAGCGTGTGTGTCAACACAGTTCTGTGTGTCAGTAGAAGCTGGAAGTGACGGCGACAGAAGATTTCCTGGAGTTTGTGATAGACGGCGCTGTGGCTGTTGAGGTTTATGGTCACAAGCAGTCAAACCCGCGCAGAAATCTGGCACTATGGGATGTGGGGGTGATCCAGTCGAAGAGTCGCTCGCTCAGAGAGAGGCACTACATCAACAATTATATCATCTTCTAGTGCACATTATTCTCAGATTTCTTCTCGGTTTTTAATCGCCTCTTGTGTGTGTGTGTGTGTTGTGCAGGTGGAGTGAGGTGACGCGTAGGCTGGAGCTCTGGGTGCAGATTCTGGAGCTGAATGATGTAGGAGAGTTTGTGCCGGTGGAAGTTCAAGCAGCTAAAGATGTCCATACGGGAGGAATCTTTCAACTGAAACAGGTGTGTGTGTGTCTGTGTGTGTCTGTGTCTCTGGTGTGTATATGTGTGTGTCTGTGTGTTACCTTTTAGGGACCCTTCAAGTTTTCTATTGAAAAAAAGGTGAATAAACATGCGTTACGGATGTCACAAAAAAGGGACACGCAGTTTGGGAGATGATCAACTTTGTAAGATTTCTGTAAATTAAAATGCACAATCGTGATTTAATTTATTGAGGAATATGTAGCGTTATGGATGTGACACTCCTGAAAATGTCACATACCTGATTGTGAAAAAGCATTCGCTAAAAATAAAACAAATGGTTTAAAACTCAAAGAGAGATCTCACGAGGATATTTAAACCACCAAATCTAAATATCTAAAAACCTTTTTTTTTTTTTTTAAACTAATTTTCATGGTAATGTCGACATTTTCACAGAATAGCCCATATTTCTTTTTAGTTGGTTATTTTAATAATGAATACATCTGCATTCTAGATGTCCAAGCTCCAAATGATTTTATGGTCATGAGCAGTGAACGGTGTGTCTTGATAATAATCAGCCGTTTACACTAGAAACACTGGATATGGTGTGTGTGTGTGTGTGTTTAGGGTCAGACGCGGCGTGTTCAGGTCTCCGTGCGTTCAGTTCAGGATTCTGGCACAATGCCGCTCATCACAGATTCTGTGCTCAACATCTCCATCGGTAACGTGGAGGTCCATCACATCCAGCCTAACAGAACCTCACCGAGGGTAAAACCTTCATTCAATGATAATCATTCAAAGATCATTTCTTCATCATCACGTCCTTCTGAACCTCCGTCTTCTTGTTGTTTTGCAGGTGGGAGATAAAGACGCAGACAGTTATCAGGTACAGACCCGTCTGTGTAAACTCGCGGCACTCTTCTGCTCCCGCTCGGGGTTTTAAGGACGTTCTGTGTGTTTTGAAACGCAGGAAGTGGATCTGGAGAGACTCCGAGCGCAGTGGCTGACGGCTCTAACCAAACGGCAAGAATATCTGGACCGCTGTCTCCAGGAACTCGTCTGCAAGCAGGGTAAGTCTCCGGGCACACGTGCTGGTCTGTCAGCGAGGTGTTAGATGTCAGAGATTTAAAAAGGCCGTGTTGTCTGGCTGTGCGTAGATAAATCTGAGGAGGACGTGGAGAGCGAGTCTCAGCTCCTGGAGTGTCGACTGACGCTCACCGAGGAGAGAAACGCGGTGTTGGTGCCGTCTCCTGGCAGCGGGATCCCAGGAGCTCCAGCGGACTGGTGAGAGTCTTGTCTTGAACATCACCGAGCTCAGATTGATCTCTCTCATGTGTGCTGTCTGTGCAGGGTTCCTGCTCCAGCAATGGAGACTCACGTCCCCGTCATCTTCCTCGATCTGAGCGGTAAATGTTTGGCGTTTTCAAAGATTTCACGTCGTCCGAGAAATGCCGTCACTTACGCTTGTGTTTGGATCCGCAGCCGACGACCTCCACGATCATCTCTCCACTCCTCCGGCCGGAGGCCAGGATGCCGTTTTGAGCAGAGAGGACGAGGACGACTTCATGGACTTGCAGATCGTCCGACACTACGAGGATGAGGTAACGAGTCCGCATCCTGACGCTCTGTGAAGCCAGACAAGTTCTGATGTCACTCTCCGCTCGCAGGTGAAGGCTGAGGCATCTTGGGATTGTACGGTTCACGAGTGTCCCGAGCTGAGTCGAGCGGGCGGGCAGGAACACAGAGTTTATCTCACCGTCTCCACCAGCGTTCTGCTCAGCCACCCGGCGCGCATGCAGCTCGTCCTGCGCAAACGCATCTGCGTCAACATCACGGCACGACAGGTCTGACGTTCAACACGGCTGTTTGATGTTTCTGTGATTTGACATTTGATTGACATGATGTGATTGTGCAGGGTTTCGCTCAGAGTCTTCTCAGGAGGATTTCACATCGCAGCTCGGTTCACCGCTGTGGAGTCACGTTTGACGTAGTCTCCAATATTCCAGGGGTACGTCGAGCCTCTCTGAATTCTGAGCATTTCCCTTTCGTCCGCACGTTTAAGAGATGTTTTGTCATGGACACACAGGAGATGCAGAGCTCAGAGGACAGAGAGACGCTGGCGAGACTGGCCACCAGCGCTGAGAACTCCGGCGCTCACAGTGAGGTTGCCATAGAGAAATATCTGAGGAGTGTGTTAGCGGTGGAGAACGAGCTGACGCTGGACCGCCTCAGACAGGTGTGTGTGCACGTCTCCATCATGTGAGTCGTGTGTTATACTGCATGTTTTTATGTGTGTTGAATCTTTGTGTTGTGTGTGAATTCAGGAGGTTTCAGTGCGGGAGCATCTGCGGGAAAAAGGAAAAATCACCAAACGTGCCGTCAGTTCACCCAGTGTTAACAGAGTAAGACACACACACACACACATGAAACACAGACACGAAACACGAACACATATATGAAACAAGAAACACACAAACATTACACACACACACACACACACACACACACACAGAAGAAACACACACATGAAACACACACACATATACATGAAACAAGAAACACACAAACATTGCACACACACACACACAAACACAAACACACACACACAGAAGAAACACACACATGAAACACACACACATATATATGAAACAAGAAACACACAAACATTACACACACACACAAAAAAAAAAACACACACACACAGAAGAAACACACACATGAAACACACACACATATATATGAAACAAGAAACACACAAACATTACACACACACAGAAGAAACGCACACACATACATGAAACAAGAAACACACAAACATTACACACATAAAGAAGAAACGCACACACATACAAGTAACCCACACACAGAAGAAACGCACACATGGAACACACACACACATATATGAAATAAGAAACACACACACGCACATTACACACACAAGAAACGCACACATTTAACACACACACAAAACACATACACGTATATGAAACAAGAAACACACACACACACAAGAAAAGCACACGAAACGCACGCACACACACATACATGAAACACACACACAAAACATGAAACACACACACGAAAAAAAAAAAACACATGCAACCGACGCACACACACATTATACACACAAGAAACACACACATTACACATACACGAACCACACACACAAAACACAGACACACACACGGACCACACACACACACATATGAAACACACAGACACACATGAGACACAAACACAATCTCTGTGTCTGTATGTTTCAGCTGTCTGGCAGCAGGAAAGATCTGATCGACAGCCAGAACTCAGAAGAACACAGAGTAAGAAAAGCATTCAACTGTTTCTGTTGAGATTTCTATGAATTACATTTAAAAAAAATGATCAACAACGTGTTTAACACATCAAGTCCTCGTGATGGCAAAATTACATTTAGGTATCAGTAAATCTCCAGATGTTAACATAAACTAACTCTAAACAATACATCTGCAACTTTATTTAACATTAACTCAAATTTTGAAACAATATTGCTTATTGTTCATGTTAGCTAATGCATGACACCTTATAATAAAGTGTTACAAAAATGAAAAAGAATTTATATTTTGCAAAAATAAAGAAAAGGATTAACGCTGTCCTCATGAAAAACATTTACCGTCTGAAAGGTCTGCAGTTGTATTTGTTACTGAATTTTCCTATTGCACGCTTCTTTTTGAGTTTTGGCGACCGTCTGTTCAGTCACATGTTGTGTTTGTCAGGTTTCTGAGTCCACATCACACACAAAGAGTTCCTCACATTCACCATCATCACACACCCAAAGTCCTGAGTCAGGTAAAACATCTTCAGTTGTTTCTCTTCCTTGACAGAGATGAATGTCACGTCATCTGTACATGAGTACATGACACAGTACAGCAAAACAAAACAAAACAAAACAAAAGAATAGCTACATATGTCAAATAAAATATGACAAACCCAACCGTTGGTTCAAATGAATCTTGAAGTATTCGACCCAATCACTATCCAGGAAAGGTTTATTTTGCCAGCCATCGAGTTAAAATAATCTCCAGTTACTCCCTCAGACGAACAATCCTCAGAAACTATAGAAATGTAATTTTCCATCATTTCCCATGTTGCAGGACATCTTGAGGTTCATCTGTTCTGTGTTTCTGTGGTTTGTGCTCATCACTTCTCAGCTTCAGTAGTTTTCTGTCTATATTTGTGTATTTATCTGTTGCCTCAGATGAGTTTCATGCTTCTCTGTTTCTTGACCCCGCTTCACTGTCCCTGCAGGTCTCTCAGGATCAGCTGCATCTTATTTCTCCCCAGTTAAAGCTCTCGTGTCTCCAGTGCCAAAGATGATCATGTCTCTGTTGTCTAAGAAAGAAGAGAAGAAAGATCCGTCACCACCGGCTGTCTTTGAGCGGGTGACAACCTCTTTACACTTTACACCCACATATCTTCTGTTCCTTCATCTATCAGTGTTTTTTAATTATTCATAAAAAATGTTTGCTTGTTTCTTTGTTTGAATATATATTTTCGGAATCAATGATTATAAATTAATTATTTCATTTGCAGTCAACAATCAAAATATTTTTGCCAAATATATTGAAGACATTTGTTTTTACCTTTGAACTTGTCTTAGAATCTCCCCCGTATTGTCATAGAGTCTGTTAGTCTTGAGGACCTCAGCAGCTGTCAGCAGGTAAATCTCTTCGTTTAGAGCTTAAATGGAATAAAATAATATACCGCACAACGTTTAATAAAAGTGTGAAATGTGGTAACTTGGTAAATAATGCGATATGTGATACGATGATGTTTTTTGTAAACTCAATAAATATATTTAAAAAAACTGACAACGTATAAATCATTATGATATGGTGTTTATTCAGATCCAAAACTCGCACGCATGAAAGCCACACACACGCGCACGGAAGAGTTCCACGAGTGTAAACACACCCTCGCGAGAGCGCATTTAAGCTCTGCGAGCGTGCACAACAGTATCCGTGCATGGAACGAATCCTTGCGAATGCGCATTTCTACTCAGCGTGCTAAAACGCAGTCAGAGACGAGCGTGTTAAAAGTGACCAATCAGAATGGGGAGAAGTCTGCCATTGTCCCGCCTCCAAAGTCTCAGAAGTCAACTCAACGAGCGAGCAAGGGTTGCGAGAGCGTAGAGCATAGAGAGAATTGCGCGATGCTTGTCAAAGCATCTGCTCGCAGAATGAGTTTTTGCACGGGGAGCAGAAATGCGCTCTCGCAAAGATGTGTTTAAACTCTTGGAACTGTTCTGCGCGCTAAAATCACGCGTGCAAGTTTTGGGTCTGAATGAACGCCATATATAACCATTGCAGTCTCTGAACTTGTGCACTCGAGAAACGTTGCTGATGTCTTACATTAAAACCTCCACAGGCTCCTGCAGAAGATGCTCTCCCGGCCGGCCAACCAGAGTCTGCGTCATATGTCCCAATTATTTCTGTCATTACTGACCGCAGTGACATCACTGAAGAATCGGATGTTCCTTTAGAAACGACCACTGACGATCAGATGGTATGTGAGATCTTAAAACAAACTTGACTTTGTGTTTGGTCCATTCAGTTCTTCTTTCACTGTATCTGTTCCTGCTGATCTTCTCAGGGTGCAGCTGTGGAGACGTCACATTCAGAAACGCCCCCTGCTGTCCATTCAGAGGTTGAAGAGGTCCCGCAATCTTCGGTTTCTCCCGCGGATGAGAGTGTTCCACCTCAAGAGATCGACGAGGATCCACCTTCTGTTCTCGCGGAGGACGAGGATCCCAAGCAAAGCTGGGCTGCTGAGTCCACAAACAGTCCTGTCAGTGATGTCTCCAGCGGATACATCTCCACAAGCGTCTCCTCGGCGACTCTCTCCGAATCGCTCATCTTAAATGAGAGTGAAATGGGGAAATCTACAGAAGCCGAACCAGAGGCGATCAGTGAGGTTCTGTCGGCGAGAAGCACATCACCTGAAGACCAGACACCGCTTCAACCTGCCAGCCTAGATCACGGAGAACAGACTTCTACAGACGTCCAGAGAGCATCAGAAGAACACGGTCGGGTGTCTCCTCCTGCCGAAAACTTTGAAGGAATCACAAACCCGTCAAACCCTTTCGCTTCATCGAAATCATCAGAGCCATCGCTTCCTCCACCACAGCCGCCTGCAAACATCCATCCATCCAAACCTGAGGAACACCGAAAGTCTCTTTCTGCCTCCACCGGCAATCCTTTCCACATCCAGAGAGTGAAGACATCAGGCCTGAAGTCTTTCGGAGGCGTCCTGCACGAGGACGCTAAAGATAGAGACAGCGACTCTTTATCAACATTGAGTTTATCTCAGGAGACACTGGAGATCCTGTCCGATTCAGAGGAAGGCCTTGACGCTCCGCTTTCCGATTGGCTGAAGGAGGGGGAATACGTCACCGTGGGTACCAATAAAACCGGAACGGTCCGTTACGTTGGGCCGACCGACTTCGCGAAGGGTGTTTGGGTCGGCGTGGAGCTTGATGTTCCTGCAGGTACGCAATTTGCTTTTTTGTAATCTTACATCAGTCCAGACGCTTGTGCTGTACTGTATATTTTTCTTCACTTAAAGGTAAAAATGACGGTTCGGTCGGCGGCCGCCAATATTTCCAGTGTAACCCTGGATACGGCGTTCTCGTGAGACCGGATCGAGTCACGAAAGCCACGGGTACGGCTAAAAGACAGAGACAGAAGCGTCAGCAGAACCTGTCAGGATCCAGTCCAAACCTGGCAGCCCTCACAGCGCTGGCCAAAGGAGACGGCGGCGGACGGAAGGGAGACAACAGGAAGTCTTGGCTTAGCTGAAGTGTTAACGTGCCACTGCGAGGATTTACTGGTACGACTGCAGATGATTTGAAACACTTCGATTTGCTCAAACATATCAACATTACATAGTGCCTTGTGATTTGAGACTGGATTTCAGCCTCAACAAACAGTATTTTGATATTTTGTTTGTTTATGTGTATCAGAGAGCATCCTCTTTTTTAAAATGTGTGAAATCAGAATATTAATAGAATAACAATGTTTCGATTCATCAGTTTTAAATTGAATTATTTTCCGTGCAAACATGTGGTGTTTAATTTATGGAGATTTAAAGTGCCAGACGGTTTTATGAGAGATTGTATTTTAGTAGTTTGTTGGGCTGGTTTTATCCTCTCTTGGCTGTGTTCTTTTGTATTGTTGCCGTCTTTTTAAATGAGTAATTTATGATCAAATACTTTTTTATTTATTTCGCAGAGCTTATTGAAAACATAACGTTGAGATTTTTTTATTGAAATTTTGAATGAATAAACTCTTATATTATTCATAGTTCATTTTAGTAGTTTATATCGTGTGTGTGTGTGTGTGTGCGTGCGTGTGCTTCTTGGACAAAAAACAGACAAACAAGCAAACACACCCTCTGCATCATTAATATACTTTTATTCTCCAGAAGATAAAGTACTAAAATAAACAGAAGTTTTAAAAAAAGTCATTTTAAACGAAGAAACTGTACAAAAATGTTCATATATACTATAGTATAATTACAGAACAGTCTACTGTCCAAAAAAGGCACTAAATTCTTAAAAGGGAAATACAGATGATTCAGAACAGAAATCAATATCATTATTTGATTCAACTGCATTATGTTTCTTTTTAAAGTAATGATATGATTGATAGAGAAAGAAGAGAATGCACCCTGAACAACTGAATTGAAAGCAGCCCCTTTAAACCAGAAGGGTTCATGAAAAACAAACAAACAACATATGGTGGTCTGAATACAACTCAATAACAGTAAATATTCTGCGTCTCTGTGATAACGTGTCACCGGTGCTTGAAGTGATACTGTAGTTTGGCACGATTTTGTGTACGGAGGCTTAGAACGATTCACTTGGAAACACATTCTGTGTGCTGAATACAGGAAAGTCTCAGTTTTCTTTCGTTGATAGTTTAAGGTGAGCTAAAACAAAGTGAAATGACTCCCGTGCTTTTAAAGTAGTGTTTTAAGAACGAAGGGGTGCTTCCACGTGTATTTGAGACGCAAATTAACACAAGAGACTGCTCTGAACAAACAATAGTGTTCATCAATAAAAAATGAAAAACCTTGATTTAATCAACAAAAATGGCATCTGTTTCATAAATATCACTTGAATATTTGTACAAGGTAAGACGAGCCTCATTCATGAAACGTGAGCGCAATAAATATGTGTACATTTGCATAACAATGATTCTGATTGGCAGGAGATGAGAACGTCACTACCAACAATTCACACAAATTAATCTGCTCCTGCATCATGAACGCCGCCCAAAGAAGGAAAAAAGTTCATCTTAAATCTCTTCTGAGGAAAATGTGCTACGTTTTGGATCCAAGCTTATGTGAGACGAGAGTTCAGCCTCTCAGAGTCAGTCTGGCTTATCAACACTGACAAATTATATCAACATACAGTAAAAATGAAAGCACTGTGATGCACTGGCCTAACAAAACAACAGCGAGTGTGCACGTTTACTCTTCACATCGTGTTTCTGACTGCTGTCGTCTTCAGCTCAATGATGTCTGGTATGGACAGACACAGGTAACGTTCCGGTTCTCTTGTGCATGAATACAAAACAGAAGCTAAATAAATACAAACATAATAACGCTGAACAGTCACTTTGGGTAACGCTGGAGATTTAGAGTTAAATAAAGCGCTGTCTCTGTAAATTGGGGTCTCTCTCTCTCTGCAGGTTCATTTAGAGTCCAGGAGACTTTTGCACAACATAACGTTCCACTTATAATTCTTCCAAATGAAACCGGATCGGGTCACATTACAAAACCACTTTGAAGCACTGTGACATTTTTGCATGTGACCATGAAGCATACTACAGTGTAGAAACACTGTAAGAAAGCGCTTGATCAACACATGGCACGCATGATGGCAGTACACCGAACACTATGACCCCAGTCTTATTTTGAGATTTGCTGAGGTGAGTGATGTGTTTGAAAACGCAAATGTCACAATGCAAAACAGCTTAATGCTGCTTAAAACTAGCTTAAGCAAAATGTGTTACCTTTTATGTTGTGTTTATGTTTCACCCAATCACAGTGTGACGAAACCATTCGCTACTGAACGAAAAGCTGACTGTAGTGGAAATAAAGTGTACAGACATCACAATCCGTCACAGGAACTGTTTGGTAATGTTACCTTACTCCTGAACGACAGCCGCACGGATCGGCCTTCAGCGTCCGTGAGAGCCGAGGAAATACGTTTAGTGGAATATACAGACAGGAAGCACACAAATCTATGGAATGAGGTACAAGGTTTGGGTCGGAGTTCTGCGAGGGTTTGAACGCTGTGTGCGCTTGGTGGTCCAGCAGGAATGTCGAGGTGATATTAGATTCTAAAAGCTTGAGATAAGAGCATTGTTTTGGTCAACTGCCACACACACACAGCCCTCTGCAGCCCTTCCTCAGTCGTCGTCGATTGCTTCTGTTTTGATTTCACCCGCCACGCTTCCAGGCTGGGATAGGGCGAGGATGCTGTGATTGACGGCTGCCATCTCCACGGCGAGAGAGATGGGGTCTTGGTGGTCTGTGTGATTGGCAGCATCATCCTTGAAGAGAGTCAATGATGTTTCTCACATAGTAAAGTTAAAACAAGATTTAAAAGCAAGATCTTTGAGAGCGGTAATAAATGTTAATAAGTCATGCATGTACCTGTGTTGGTGACGTCGGATCCAGCCGGTAGTAACCAAAGGGCCGGTTCACGCCTCTCTTTTCAAAATAGGAAACATCACAACCCTGCAGTGATGAAATCAATGAGAACTAGTATTAGGAGATCTCATTTAAACAGGTTTATCTTTAAATCATACTTCATGCGCACCAATTCTCTACATATCTGTGACAAGCATTTAGTGTACTGTACTGCTCTCTTAAACTGGCACATACGTGTGTCTGAGGTCTCAGTCCAGACCATCAGGTGAACGTGGGATTTATTCATAGGTCACCTGTTCGTTGTAGTCATTGGCGTCAACGTCGTCGCTGTTGGAATGTCCACCGGGACTCTGCACGTCTATCCCGTGGTTCTCCAGGATTGTGGCTTCTTGGAAAAAAGACCCTGTCATGACACATCTGAAGCTCTTCAAAAACCACAACAAACATTCAGCGAACATTAACAGCTCGTGACCCAGCTTGTAAACACTTTAAAAACATGCTAGTGTAGTGGAGAGGCGTGAGAAATACAGTACCGATATTAGCCCGCCTCTTGATCTCCTTGCGGCGGTTGGCGAACCAGTTGTAGACTTTTAGAGACGTGACTCTTTCTAAGTCTGACAGCTTCTTTCCTGAAGGAAAGAACGTTTAGAGATGAGTGAAAAGCAGGAATGTAATGCTCATCTGAGATCATGAGATTGCAGTACTGGTACCTGGTTTCTGAATGACAGCGTTGCAGGCGTTGGCGATCTCCTCTCGTTTGGCTTCATCTGGATATTGGTTATCACTGAAATAACTGTAGAGAGATAAGAGTGAAAATGTTCATGTTTTCATCCTAGACACGGGACAGTTCAGAGGGACGTCTACTTGACTAATAATCTGACATCATTTCATCTAAACAACCAATGAACTGCTGCTGTTGAGGGATGTGACGTCCACTTCCAGCTCAGCCAACGGTGCCAGTCTGAGGTGGCGATCGCTCCGTCTCACCTCTCCATGACAGCGAGACATTCTTTCCTCCAGGTGAATCGACTGCCTCTGCGCAGACGGAAGCTTCCGGTGGCAGAGTTTATAGGAGGAGGGGTTTGACGCCATTCCATCTCGTCCAACGCCACAGGGGCGGGCCGCATGTTTAGTGTGGCACCTGAGGACGGATAAACATGTCAAGCTCAAACGCATTAATGTTCGTCCACCTCTTTCTCTCTCTTATACACAAACAAGGATTTGTTTACCAGGTGTGGTCCTCTCGAGCTGGTACCAGCGGTAGAAAGCGCGTTTCTTCTGTTCGCTTAGGTCTGAACCCTGCTGGAGAAGCCAGTGAGAGATTCGACTCTGACTGATGCCTGAGAGAGAGAGAATGTCATTTACTTACAACTGGAACGAGCAGAAGATTTCACATGAGGCGTGAAAACAGACTGACCTGTGACCTGAGCCACCACGGCCTGTGAGATGCGTCTGTTGCCTAGAAAGGCTTTGATTTCATCTTTCACCAACGTGCTATCCCGTCTGCACACAAACACCGTGACCGCAATTCAACATGGCATCTTTCATATTTAATGAACGACAGGCTTGTGAGTAAATGAGAGAATATTCATTTTTGTGTATTCACTTTAAATTGACCTTTGACCCTGACCTCATGAGCTCCTCCACTTTGTCATCTACATCCAGGTCCTCCTCTGACGCCTCCAGCCCGTATGACCTCACAGCCGCCGCGCTGTTCACAGGGTAACGGTTTGGAGATAGCTTCCCGTTGGGCATGGCTGCCAAAGTGTCCCGCCCGTTCTGCGCCATGGTGACCAGAGAGCCCGGCGAGGGTAAGACAGTGGGTGGAGAAATAGCGTAACTGTTGTTGGGAGAAGGCGATAAGTTGCCGTGGAATTGCGTCTGCGTTGCCGTGGAAGTGGTGGAGGACGTTGCCATGGGGGCGCAGTTAGCGGTGTTTGAGGTGGGTGTAGTGCTGGAGGTGGTACTGTTGTTGGCGTTAGTGTCCGCTGGGGCGCGCCGGCCGAATTTATCTCCGTGCTCGCGGTCGAGTCGCTCCAGGGTGTCCAGGGCGTGCAGGATCTCGGGTTTGGTCATACCTGTACGCCGCAGTCTCTGGAGCAGGTCGATCTGCTCGATGGTGAACCGAGGCTCATCAGTGTAGTGAGACATTCTGTCGAGAGACACAAACGGATATTATCTTTAAAAATGATGAGTTATAAAGACGACTCGCTTCCAGTTTGTGCATAACAATAAAGAAATGGTCAAGCTGAATGCTTTGCATTCTGGGAAAAAGTGTTGCTCATAATGTTTTCTGGCTGTTTACCGCAGATTTTGTTCACCAAAGAAGCCAATGAATGAATGATCATGTTTTCAAGCGTAGCGCCATCAAATGCAAAAGAGTTGAGTTATGATAGCAGAATTCCTTTCATCTGACCTACTTAGAATTCGGTTTATCCAAGACGGCTTTCATCAACAAAGAGCCATTACTCGCTCTGTTGTCAGGGAAACCATCCCGCCCGACGGAGGAAGATGTTAATATAACGTTGCATTTGAAGCACACAACACAAATGATAAAGCGTGTTCTGTTTGACTGGTTCATCTCGAGCGCATGGGTTTCTATTCAGCTAATGGTTACACACTAAATAGGTAACTTTGCTACCAGTTGGTAATAGATAACCAGCCAACAGGTTACATTTTAATCATGTGGAACAACATAACTGTTGAAACCTGCAGAGAGTGTCGCTTGTGTTATCAAGAGCCCCTATTAAAGCTAACTGTGGCAGCCGATCCTGAAATAAAACCCAGGGTCCACGTGGCCACAAACTTAACCATCCCATCGATGCATATGCGTTTTCTGTGGTTCCACACAAACTATATTTACACTGGTCATCTGTTAACCTTCCACCGCTGAAAGCCAAGCCCTCCGCACAAAAACGATGTGCTAGTCTCCACATAATTGCATCCGTTTGGATGTCAGATGAGTCTTCTGTGATTGGAACGTGGCAGCCACTGCGGCTTTCTAAAAATACATCGCTGTAAGGCTTTTGACACAAATATAAATTGACAAAAATGCGAGTCTGCGCCACGGCGGAGAAATGAGAGGGAGACGGCCGGCACGCCGCCGCGTTCTGATGATCTGAAGAACTAATGCAATCCTTTTTTGGCATGCGCAGGGGGTTATCAGTCGTAAGCCCTGCTGGATTCCTGCCCGTGTGGCGCTTATAAAAGCCTGAACCCAGCATGAAACACTGCAGACGCTCACTGCGGGGCTCTTTATGAAGAAGACAGGGCTGCAGAGAGACCGCATGTCAAAGATGCAGTTCACTGCACCACACACACGTGCATCACATCAACACAATCCTGACTCAGTCACGGCTTAAATAATATTTGTCATAATAATACTTTTTTCTCATCTGTATTCAAGAGAATAATCTGAGACATTTTGAAAAACCGTAAAGTGATAGTTCATCCAAAACTGAAAATTCCGCCATCATCTACTCGCCCTCATGTCATTTCATAGCCGTATAAATGACTTTGTTCTGATAAACAACACAAAGAAAGTAGTTTGGAAGAATGTTCGTTATTTTCAGTTCATTTTTCATCCATGTAGGGAAAATGTAATGGTATTCAAAGATGCCCCAGAACTAAATTCTTCAAAATATCTTATTTTGTGTTCAACGCAACTAAAAAGACAGAATCGTTTTTTCTACTATGGTAGTGGAGGATGTCCCAGAGCAGAAAATTGCAAAAATTATTTTAAATATCTGTCTTTGTGTTCAATTGAACAAAGAAATGAATGCAGGTTTAAAACAACCCGAGGGAGAATAAACGATGACAGTATTTTCATTTTTGGGTGACTGTCCCTTTAATGAGCAGATAAAATGTCATGTTAACTATGAACAGAAACATTAAAATATCCAGAAGAAAGAATGCTAGCTGTATTACTTTCCTAAAACTTTAACTGTACCATAAAGAAATAATTCACCCCAAAATCTAAGTTTCGTCATTTAGTCACGTAATTCAAACTCCATCATCATTGGAACACGACAGAAGATATTTTGAGAAATGTTCTAGTGGTTTTGTGTTCATACAATGACAGTCAATGGGTTTCAGGGTTGTACGATCATCAACCTTCTTCAAAATATCTTCTTTTGTCTTCTGCAGAAGAAAGTCAAACATGTCTGGAATGACATCGGGATGAATAAATGATTCAAGAATTCTCGTATTCTGGGTGAACTTTCCCTTTTAATAATCGATGCAGCAGACCTATTGAAACATGCACAGCTCCAGACCTTTAGTGTTTAATGTTGTGTACCGAAGCTTGTGATTTTAATGTGCATCAAATGATGTAAACCACAAAGAAAGGAATGGATATCTGCGCTGAACACATGATGGGTGGAGTATCTGCAAGCCACTTACAGATTCTGTAAACTCAAGTTATGAATGCAGATCAGACAAAACTGCACCAAACTCATGATCAATGAGGATTATTGACAAAACGCACTCCATTTCCATCGGGGAACTTCAGAAAGCAGTGGGTGTGCAGGACGTTTAGGGATCTCGGAATCTCTTAAAGCCCAGATTGAGTGTAAAACGAGAAATCTTCAAAATGCATGTCATATGATGATGATATAAGCAGATCAAACGCCTAGTGTTCATCTGTGTGCATGCAAATAAACAAACTCATATTTATACTGCATGCAATATAAATGCCAACATGCACTTAGCATGAAACGTTATTAAATGACAAAGATGGCCGGTTTGAACTCATATAAACAAAAGAGTTTTGCATGACTCATTTGTCCTGAGTCCTGACCTCTGCAAACAGACACCAAACGAGCTTTACATCTTAAATTACTTCACACGTGCATATGTCATTCCTGCAGCGTTATTCGCACGATTAATCGTGAATATTCATGAAGAAATATGACGAATGTGCAATACTGCATTAATAAATACACGAGTTCAGCACTTTAACTCGGAGCTAACTAGCTGCGTAACTCAATAACTTTGAATGTCATTAATCGGAAAACTATCTAGATATGTGAACAAGACTTTCTGCGTTTAAACTGCATGTCGGGTTCTGAAGCGCGTTTTTATAAACATAAACAGAAAACAACAGATTTATACAGGCGGCTAACTGTTAGTTAGCTTAGCACGAGCTAACACAAACTGAATCACATCACAAATACAATCGCATTTCTTACCTGTAGAGAGGAAAATACACAAAATCTGAGCGCTGGAGATCATTTAACGCGCTCTGTCGGGCGGTGAAGATGTTATTTGATGTGATGTTGTGAAGAAGACTCGCCCTGACTGACTGACTGTCTTTGTCTGACTGACAGCAGCCGCGCTGACGTCACGCCCCACGCCGCACAGACACATTGGAAATGTAGTTCATCACATTCACACCCTTGTGTAAATCGAGTTATTCGATATACCACGTCTCGTGGCTGTTGGTCATTTGTTTGTTTATTGTAGTTTATTTAATGTATCGAAAAGAACCATGTACATCGTATGTGGCTACAATGCTCATTTAAACCAATGTCTAGGTTTAAATAAGAAAAGTACAACAAACATGGAATTGCATAAAGGGGGATGTCACGAGACAAAAAGTTCTGGACAGGAAGAAAAATCTGCTTTTCTCACAGAAACTTTGCTAAACGACCATAATAGTTTCCACTTTGAACTTAAAGGGATAGGGCTGGGAATCGATTCCAAAAAGAATCGATTCATTAAAGGAATCTACTCCTCTTTAAGAGGCTTCATGAGCACAAGCCCCGCCCCTTAGCTGATATCAATGGTCAAGTCTAGAGCTGTGGAATGAATGACATCAAATATTCTGCATCCATTAAAGCAAAAGCTTTGATTGCACACATAATGCATATAAAATTACATATATCCACACATTTTACAAATCATATAAGCACGTTTGCTTTTCAGACGGACTGTAAAGGGACGTCTCTACCTATGAGCTGAAGAGAATTACATGTATATAATGCACATTCTCACCACATATTTACTAGGAAGTCTATTTAAAGCTGTTAATGCTGGACAAAACTTTTTCAACACCTGTCTGCACTACATGCATTTAACAGTAATATTAATATGCACAGTATTCCTATATTTTTAATACAATTAGCAGATTATTGATGTATAGATTCTATATATTGTGTCTGTCTAAACTCTGTCTAAAGGGTTTTTGTGTACACTGCTGGATAACTTTTATAATATAAATAATTTGAACTTTGCTTTATTTTTTAAAACAGCTGGAAAATTAGATTATTAATGCTATAATTAATGATACAGGGCAAGATCGACATATGTGGTTAAGGTTTTTGTTATAGAAACAATAAACGATTGATAAAGGTAAACAGTGGCAGCTTAGAAAATTGTAATGCATTAAAAATTTGTGATTTTTTAATAATAAATAAAAAGATGTAGTTAAACAAGGAATTGAACACGAATCGAAAACAGCAGCTAGGAATCGATTCTTGGAATCTTCTTACGATTCCCAAACCAGGAATTGGAATCGGAATCGACTCGAAAAAAATCAGAATCGAACGACTCTAGTGAGTGTTTAAAATGAATAATAATAATAATAATAATCAAATAAAAAATGATAACGAACGCCTCTCAAAGCAAATACGCAAAATGATTGACAGAACGGAAGCAGAGCGCGTGTTCTGATTGGCTAAAGTTCCTGACTGACCGAAAAGCGCGCGCATCTTTCAAGTGTTTGTATGAGGAACGGTGTTTTCTCAGCGATGTCTTAAGATGTTTCACTGTTATCTCACAGGTAAAAGGTACATTTGCTTTTCCTGAAAATGTATTTAAGTGTGTGAACAGCGTTTCATAATACAAAAATAACAAACTTTGCTTGGGGTGCTCACGTATGCTCACATTCCTTGGTCTTGATTGTTCATGTGTCAGTAGGGGGCGCTACTTACTATATATCCGCCATATATCCTCTGATATGAACACAGAGGAGACGGAGAAAACTTTCACAAAGTTGAAATATCTTCCTACAGAGAAGCTATACACTGTGATGTGTAAATTAGAAACAGCTTTGACTGGTTAACTAGGCTATAGTTAATATTCTATATTACATGTTCATACCCCAGAAAGAAGGATTCATGGACTCACCATCATCCAAGTGTCAATCAAACCTAAACCCCCTATATGCTCAAATAATAGATAGAAAAACATATATAAACTAATATTTTTCACCAAACAATTACGCCTACAAGACGCTTGGGTAATGGCACGAGTCCCCTGGGTTTACATTTCTGGGTCCTTTTGAGACTTCAGAAGAGGGGTCACACAATCCACTCCCATTGTAAACAAAAAACAGTTTTGTTTATGAAAAACAAAGAAAGCCACTGGGAGTGTGAACGACACCGGGGTAAGTAAACAGAGGCACATTTTTCATTTTTGGACGAACTTTCCTTTTAAGGTGGTGGTGTTCAGCAGGATGTCACTTATTATTGTTTCAGTCACATGACAAATGAATAAAACCGTAAATAGACGGTGGGTCGGTTTGGACTGTGTGTAGGGGTTTCAGATTCTTTGGACCGACACGGATCTCTGTCTGTAATGAATGGGAAATGTGTTCCATTGCCATACATTAATCTACATATATTATAACTGCAGTATGCAGGAATGCAAGTGTGCTGCCTACAGTCAGCTCAGAGTACGCCACAAAACACACTAGCATTCTTCCGTCATCGTTTAGGAAATCTTGACGTATCTGACCAAACTGAACATATTTGTACTTGTGGGTGACGTTGTGCTTTGACTGAACGCATTGTCTAAAATAAACCCCAAAACAATGGTTTGGATTATGGTGCTTAATGATGACAGAATTATTGTTTTGGTGTAAAAAAACTAGGTTGTAAGCTCTGTGTTTGTTTTGTTGTCTATGAATGTGCAGTGATGTCAAACATCTTCACAATCACAGCAGAAGTTTAAATACAAGCCTGTTTGAATGACACGGTGACATTTCTAACACTTCTGTGTCAGTATTTGATATATGATGTCGACTAAAGAAAGACATTTACAGCCTCTCAGGAAACAAGCGTTTCCCATAGTAAAAGATCTGTGAACGCTCTTATGTTGTTTACATGTAAACATTCTTGAAAACATGAAAGATCCCGCTATGACTATACAAAAATATCTCCCATATAATACATACATATGTGTTTCTTTTGAGAAACTGAGATATTTTAAACATAAACATATGATCCCTCAAATGTATATTTTACATCGGATACGTGTCTTATAAGAATCTCCAGGTATAAAACACGACACACTTATTTTAACCTAAGAAAACCAAGCTTTTGCGTTGTTGCATTTTTATGACAATTTTCCTCTACAACTCTCATTAATGAATCTGAATATTTTTCAGCCAGTAATTCTTATTATAAGATAATATTTTAATATTTTTTCTCAGTGTCTTTTTAAAGTTTGATTTGAATTATTCTAATGCTTATTAATTTCATCAGATGTACTAAGTAGATAGTACAAATATGAAGCATAAATATTTCAACTTTATGATTTTTACGATGATGAGGATTTAAGAGGAACATTTGCACGTCATAACTGTATCGTCATTTTTTTGGAACCAAACGAATTTTGGTTTCAATTTTCTGTGAAATGTGACCTGGAAATCTTTTGTGCAGGTTTCAAGAGATTCATCCAGCTGAGCGTCCTAAACCATTTTCCCACCGTCTCCATCCAGGTTCCTAATACAGGAAAACATTGATTTCTACCCCAGCAACTGCTCGGCTGGCTACGGCAGTCTTTTCCTCATTTGGCTCAATACCATGGTCCAGCTGTCATCAGGGTTCACAAACGTCCCCCCCTCAGCTGCTAAATGCTACGAGAGACTGAGCGCATGGGTTAAAATTAGCTCTTAGTCAACACACCACTTCACTGTTGAGAACATAAAGGAGTGCCGGGTCTCTTCACACTGTCTAAACTCTCTCTCTCTCATGTCGTTCTCTCATCCAAAACAGTGGAAACCAAAGAAGTGAACAGAAGTGATATCAACCAGGCCTGCGTCCCCTTCTTATTGCTCATATTCTCTCTCTCTCTCTCTCTCTCTCTCTCTCTCTCTCTCTCTCTCTCTCTCTCTCTCTCTCTATCTATCTATCTCTCTCTCTCTCTCTCTCTCTCTCTCTCTCTCTCTCAGGGAGTCATTTTGCTCACTCAGACTTGGATACTGGACAGCGCAGAGCTCACGGGGCAATAGTACTCGAACAGTCTCGGTTCTGAGTGCAGGAGCAGTCGACGTGAAGATCCTTTTTTCTTTGTGATGGTTTATTCCAGGACCAGTTTGCTTCAAGTGGACATTTCTCATGTTGACCACACATTTTTTAAAACTTCAAAGACTTTGAAGCAAAGTCATCTTCATTGAAGAGGTGCCTGAAGCGAACACTTAAAAACGGTATGTCACATTATTCGAATTCATCCAATGATTCATATTGAAATAATCCTGAAATCTCATTTTTACTGACATACTGTGTACTGTAAAAATTAAGGTTCGCCAAGAACTTCTATTTTTGGGAAACCATTCACGTCTGAAGACGTTATAATGTTACAGCAGTCATTTTATTTTCTTCTCCGAAGAACCGTCAAACATTGAGCGTAACCTTTGAGAGGTTAATTCAAGAGTTCTCCCAGAGGTCAAAACGTAGTCATCCTTATCTCATTCCAAACCTGGGTGACTTTCGTCAAAAAGCAGAAAATTGTAAGGAATGTGACGTTGAATGAAGACGAGCACTCTCGAACTTTATATAGGACGAAAAACGGTTCAAATCCTAAGCGGCATCGCCAAATTGACATTGAGCTGACGGCATTTAGTGTCATGGATGTGGCGTGTTTCAATACATAGACAAGTGAATGAGCTTGAGAGCAAATCTTCTGAAGATGTTTAAACCAGTTTTTTATGTTTTGTGTTATTCGTAGATTGAAGATTTTCGCACCGGTTTGAAGTGACAGATGATAGAAGTGTGAAACGTTCCTTTAAAATGTTGACTTCATTGTGAGGGTCTGCTTTCAGTAAACGCTTCATCAGATTCCATTTCCTATAGAGGAGCGTCTTTCAGTTTGAGCTCTGGGGAACTGAGGATAAAACAGCGATGCTTGGCAAAGCCGCAGCACTTTGATGTTTCGACGTATCGGTCATGATGTCTTAAGTCAGCCCTTGTGACCTAATATTCCCTCTGGACTTCGACTCTGGACTGTCTAAACACTTCGGTTTGTGAAGGCCGAGGAGTCCACTGCTCATATTTCTCTCATGAGAGGTAATAGAGGAGTTAAAGTACAGAATGCATGTGTTTAGACTCAGACGGAAGATTACAAATAAAGCTGGAATTTGACTGGAGTCATCGTGATGTTTGGCTGTAGAAATGAAATGTTGTGGTACTGAATAATGACTAAACTTCATATTCATGGTACTTAACCGAAGGGCTTTTATTAAGGCGTGAGATACACAGTATATTATAAATAATTATTCAGAATCACCATGGAGAGATTGGGACGGCATTTTCTGGTTTGCAATGTGTTGCCAGGGAGTTGCTAAGAGATTTTAAATTGACTTTCAAGCTAATAGAAAATGTTTTTTGACTAGTTTGCTTACATTCCCATTGCGTTACAAAAACTGAATTTAAATGTTCTGCTAACGTGGTAAGAATAACATTTTACCAACGCTTTTAGAAGGTTAAGCAGTGACGTGTAAATAAAATGCTCTTTTGACGGGCATTTTTTGATAACTTTGACAGAACCTTTATACAACGTTGCTGTGTGGTTGGAGCAGTAGTGTATAGAAAGAAAATTAACTGCAGATTTTAAGAATGAAGTGTCTGATTTCTCTCAAACACCTCCGTTCTCCCTTCCGGGATGGTGAGACAAATGTTTCCCTTGAATCATGGGCTGCAGTTAGCGCTCGAGTCACCGCTGGACTAATAGGACACAAGTTGTGACATCAGCGCGCTAATTCTGCACTGCCATATGAGACTGAAACAACAAGCCCTCACTCCTACTGACTGTCCTCAACATCGTCATCGCAACAAAACACACACGGTTGGTTTGTTTTTGTTTGTTTGTTTATGTGTGTAGTTTATTTTTGACTATATATATCAGACATAAACATCAAACATTGAATGACATGATTGATCATAGCGCTTCATTCACGTTTGGTGTGAATCCAGTGTCACTGTTTAAGTTTGGCATGGTATATTTACTAAAAAGTACAAAGATATTCTTTAAAAGTTGCAAGTTTAGCACAATTGGTAGAGTATTGTGTTTGCCACGCAAAGGTCACAAGTTTCAAGCCCCAGATAAAATGCACGTGTAGTCACCTCTTAATTTGCCAAATGCATGTAGAAGTACTTTGTTGGACCATATAGAGGTTTCATAGGACGCACGCGCCAGGCCTCAAGTTAACTTCCGGTCTGGCTAGTGACTATAATATAACCATTTCTTTTATATTTAATTTATATGAATATTTAATTGTATTAAATGAAACTCAACTACTGAACTTTACCGGACGTTACGTTTGGGCCACGTAATGTTTGTCTATGTTGTTGCGGCAATGATATATAAATATAACCATTCAGGATCCTGGTATTATTTTAGCTAAGGATTAATTTCACAGGTTTATTTTGGATAAAGGTGCCATGTTTAAATAAACAGCTGGTGTAGATCTAGAAAAATAATCTGTTATGTGTATAAGAATAAATTATATAAAAATAAAGAATAAATCAAAGGGTATACTTACTTAATAAAGAGGCGTATTGATGTAAATCAGCAGGAAGGCGATTTCTGTCATGTGTGAAGTGTTAAACTCTTCACCTGTTAGTACTTGGGAAGAACACTCCCTTCAGGAAGGGTGTGAGGCGCTATAAATGACACAGCCGTGGGACCCAGAATTAACAATGTATCATTACAGCCAAAACAGACTCTGCGGTGAGGTCATCTTTGTGCTGCGGCCCACACCTATTGTCAGAAGCGATTGTGGCATCGGTCCAGACGCATTACTGAAGATGCAGAGAGATTCAAAGCCGCTGATGGCCGTATGCTTTTCCTGCAGAACTCTTAGATTTCTTATTTTGCAGACACTAGTATATTAAGTTCCTCACAGTCTCTCTGGAGTGTTATCTTAAGACTGCATCCCAGTTCGCATACCGATGCTGTGTGTTGAAATATTGTACTTCGCTGGCGATAGGAAAGTGCAGTCTTTCAGTATGCAGAAACACAGTACAAAGTGGTAGCAAACCATAGTTTCATTTTTTTTACAATTGTGTCTTGATATCAGAGATCCCTTTGTCATGTAGTGTTGCCGTGGGTGTGTAATGATGTTGCTTTTCTTATGTCACTTTCTGAAAACAGTATGAGGTTTTTATCAAGGAACACGCTAGCTATTTTAACTGTGCATGCAACCAAATAATCTAGTTATTGGACTGACGGCTCAAACGCACTGAATAACCATAATGTAAACATCGTAATTAATGCAATTGAAAGGTGGAAGGGGTGTTGTGGACCTGAAATAATCCAATAAACAGGACAAAATTAAGTATGTAAACTAGAGATGCATGATCAATTATCGGCCATATCGATATTTGCCGATAAATGGTCATTTTTAATATTATCGTGTCGGCCGATAATACAATTTTGGCGGATATATTATAGCGGATGAATCATAAATAATTTCCTCTGGATAGACTTCTTCAGCAACTCTGGAAGAACATCTATAATTTGTTTTTTAAAAAATAAGTTTTTAGGTTAAAGAATCGTTTGTATAAAGTAGACCTGGTATATGATTTTCAGAGGAAAAAAGAGAACCAATGTTACCTTGTTTCCTGCAGTGAATGTTTAAAAAAGCAGGTCTTGCCTTTTGTTTCAGTTTTAGGGAATTTTAGATTAATATTTAGATAATGTATATCGGCCAATATATCGGTTATCGGGGTCCAATGTTAAATAATTATTGGTTATCGTTATCAGCCAAAATGTACATATCAGGGCATCCCTAATGTAAACACTTGAATCTGAGTATTTTCTCATTTGGATTCAGAAATAAATGATGTATTTTCCAAGCAATTCAAACGCGCTATTCAATGGTGTTTTTAGTTTTTATGTGACAGAAAGTTGAGGGTGTGTAGTCGAAGGTGTGCGTACATCGCGTGGAATTCTGTTAATAATGTGATGCTATAAAGAATAGCTTAATTTTTCTTAATTTATTTTTTATTTATAAGTTACATTTCTACGTTGCAATGAGTTACGCCAAAATATTTCATGTAGTATTCAATTCTAATAATCTATTTAGATTTTGTTCATTTTGCTCACCCCAGCTGTGATTATTTTCACATTTTTCCACTGTCCTCCTTTTTACTGTACGAGAGCAATGACATCATCATCTTCACATCAGAAAAGCACGAGGTCTGAGCTGAGGTCATGCTGGAATCCGAGCGAAACCATGTGGAGATTAAAACCCGGCTTTATCACTAACATTTACTCATCCGTCTCAGCCAGGCCAAACAAATGAGAGCATTATATAAGTGACTCTTAAAGCATGTCTGAAACGCTGAGGTCATTGCAAAATGTATTTCTCGTTCTGGGTCACCAGATCTGGCAACCTGCTAAACTCCTTTCTGAAGGAGGCAGTGGAAAATATGTTCTAGATAGCAGAAGTATTCACATTAAAGTACATCACTGCGGTTGTGTTTGTTGAGTCATTTTCAGAAAACCATTTTAGAATCTTTCTGTGTACTAATTGAAAATTGTAGAAGTTGACATTTTCATTTTTTACGATAATAGACATCAATCAGAATCAAGTTTTACAAAATGTTGATTGAGCAGTTGTCACATTCTGTGGTCAAATAATATATTAAATAGGGATGCACCGATATGTACACTTTGGCCGACAATGATAACTGGTAATTCTTTAACATTGGAAGCCGATAATCGATATATTGGCCGATATACAGTATCTAAATATTAATATAAAATTCCCTAAGACTGAAACAAAAGGCAAAATCTGCTTTTTTTTAAACCTTCACTGCAGTAAACAAGGTGAACATTAGACAACTATTAAACAATATGCTTTGTTCCCTTTAATTTAAACAATCATAAATATTGTACCTACATAAACAATTGTTTGCTAATAGCAGTACGTGAATGATCACGACAGAAAGACAGTACTGTACTGTATTTTAACTGTGAGCAGCATCCACCTGAAGAAGTTTACCAAAGGAAATTATTTATGATTTATCGTTTATAAAATATCGACCTAAATTGTATTATTGGTTGATACCGATAACATTAAAAATGACAATTTTTCTGCCGATACAGAAATGGCCCATAATTTATTGTGCATCCCTAATAATAAAAATAATGTATTTTAACAGCTAATGAAAAATGTAGCAGTATTATCATGTTTTTAAACACATACATGTATAGATATTTAGAAAATATTTACATGTTTTTAAATATGTACCGATAATTCAAATTGTTAATAAATGTTTACATTTTTCTTGAATATATGCATGTATGTGTTTATAAATACAAAATGAATATGCACAGCACACAGACATAAATTACGCAAACACAAACGTTCATTCTGGATGTCATTTATCCTGATTTATTGTTTGACAGGCCCGTTTTTAATGTTTATTTATTGGGTAAGAAGCTGTTTAATTTGCTGTGTAATGTACCATGGGACAGTCATCATGATCATAAAATAAACCCTTAATGGGGGAAATTGTCTTGATCACACAGTGTGTAGGTGATGATGACCGTTCGCTGCATGACATGTTATCCCCAAATAAAATTGCACACACAAATGACCGTGTGGACACAAGCTAAAACAAAAAAGTATCTGACGTTTCAGACTCCTGAACCTTCACCTAAAACATCACGGCACAGTTTAAACTAGGATACAGTTTATGACTCCTATTTATGTACACATGCATACAACCTCTCAATGTCACCTCTCTCTCTCTCCTCCATTTTCCTCATAAATTAGATTCAGGCACAGTTTGTGGGTGTGAAATGGTGTTGAGAATGTGATGCGGAAATCTGTGATACAGTAAAAAAGCTTGTGTATTGGAGGAAATTATTATCAACCAACCACAGTCTGAAAAGGGAACTTCATAATGTCTCTCTTCCTCTTCTTTGTGTCTAACTCACAGGAAGGATGTGTTAAAAATGATTTCCGTAAGATGAGCTTTTGGCAATTATATAATCGACACTATTGATATCCTTCTGCAAGAGCACATCTCTGTCCTTATTTAGTCAAACACCTTTGTGAAGCAAATCCAGTTTTATAACACATTTCTCTCAAGCATCCTGTGTGTGTTTGGGTGTCTCTGTATCAGTTGTGAGGAGTGTTGGGTGTAACTAGTTACTAAGTCATAAGTTACTGTAATTGAATTACTTCCCCCTTGTAAGTAAGGGATTACTCTTATGTTTTCTGTAATTGAATTAAAGTTACGTCTGATCTAATTACACAAAATACTTGTAATATATGTGTGTGCAATAGTGAAATTGATATCAAACGCCTAACTTTAAAATCTGTGCTTTAATGTATAATTCTCACATCTGTAATTAATAAAACTAGTTAATGAAGTTTTTTCTTATTTATTTGAACTAATTAAAAGAGCCGTTTCATGTCCATCCTTGAATCACTTAACTGATCACGGTTGATGTAGGATATAGAAAGTTATTAGTTATAAGTAATTAA
This sequence comes from Triplophysa bombifrons, assembly GCA_029783895.1. Classification (NCBI taxonomy): domain Eukaryota; kingdom Metazoa; phylum Chordata; class Actinopteri; order Cypriniformes; family Nemacheilidae; genus Triplophysa; species Triplophysa bombifrons. The sequence goes on along the minus strand of CM056454.1, from coordinate 17,753,269 downwards.
ATACTTTAATTTGTACAGTAATCTAATTAAACTATTGAATATGTAATTAGTAACTAGTAGTTAATGACTTTTTCAGAGTAACTTGCCCAAACACTGGTTGTGAGGACAGCGGCTGCTTAAGCTGAATGAAGTTTTTACAGTGGATGAGTTGAGCTATTTAATTTTGTTTTGAACCAGTTCTTGTCTTGTTTTTGAGAGTTTGGGAGATTTGATTCTTTCTCCCTCCAGCAGATAGAAACTGTACATGAATGACTGGACAACACTGGCCGGGGCTGTTAACCAGTATGACCAGTATGAACTCACTTTGTACAGAATCAAACCATTTTGACAGTATGAAACATTCTTGAGACTCTTTAGATTGATGTGAGACGACCAGTCGTATCAGTGGTCCTGAAAAATAAGTTTTATTCTCAAAGGGGTGCCCATTAACTTCTCACGTTAACCTGCCAGGACCTCAAGGGTGCTCCAGAGGCTGTGAGATAACAAATCATAGACATCTGCGGTATGTTGTTTTATACAAAACGTTCGATTTCATTGCAAAGGAGAGTGTTGTCTTCAGTGTAAATTGTGCAGTACGTCACATCTCAACAGTGTCTTAACATCTGAACCGAAGTGGGAAACTTCGCAGGATAGACTGGCGCAAGCTGAGTTAGATGTGCCCTGTTAAACATGATCCCAGATCAGTTATGCCAACAAACAACATGCCAGTTGTTTGACTTTGTGTCTGTTTCTTCCGTTCTAAATATAAACGCTATCACTCACCTCCGCTTGAAAAACCTCAAGAATCTGAAGAATTAATTATCACAAGAGCTGCATATAAAGATCCATCATTCACGCTGTATGCCAATATAGATTTCTCTGGAGACGCCCCTGTAAAAGCCAATTGCGTGTCTCGCTCTGATTGGTCCGCCCGGTGTCTCCTGTGCACAAGTGTGGACGTCTCTATAAATACAGTTCAATTTCAGCACCGAACAGCTGGGCCGAGCGTCCTGGGAGCTCTTGAGATGTGAAGAACATTTAGTGGGTGTAAATAAATAGAAGACAAATTCAGGTTTACATCCACCCTCTGCCTCGGGCTCAAGAACTAAGGTCACCCCGAAAATTGTCAGGGATAATCAGACGTCTATAAATACACCCATCTCACAAGAGAGAAACACATTTAGTGTCTGCCGCATTTGTTTTGTGTGTATGAAGGTAATGTTAACATTGTATTGAGGTTAAACAGATGCGAATTAGAGGTTAGCTAAACAAAACAGAGGTCGTGTCTGAAATCAATATTCCCTAGATTACTAACTAGATTACTTGGCTAGATGTAAACACTGGTCCAGGCATTTCCTGTCTCATTAATAAAAAATCTCTTAGATAGTCAATTATCTAGAAAGTTCGTATGATGATGATGTAATTGAGAGATTTGATTTGAGATTGATACATTTGATTCTTCAAATCATATGATGTTGTTTTTCTACTTAATCAGAACATGATTTTCACCTGGTGAACAATAAGAGGGGTGAATAAATTCCCACTTTATGTGTGAGATTTGTATCGATTCTGCCGAACCTTTATGACTTTATGACCTGTTGTGAAATTGAGCATATTGAACATCTTGTTTCAATTTTTAAGATATTAAAGTCTTTTTTCCAGATGCTTTTCTGATGGGAACGTGGGTCCTGAGAGATGTGTGGGTTTTGAACAGAGGATTGTGGGACATGATGTCAGAGCAGAGAGGTTCGGTGTGAGATCATAAGGGAGGCAGGTCATTCGCTGTTTATCAAAAATCTTGATGTCGTCGTTGAGCTCGGCAGTGATTATACAAAGAGCTCTCTCTCTCTCTCTCTCTCTCTTTTAGGGAAATCCCCCTCTTAAAAGTTACTGATGGGAACATGAGAATCTTGCAGATTGATGAACTCCATATTCAAATATTGCAGTTAAAAACCTGTGTTTGTGGACAGTAGATGGGGGAATGTTAGAAAACATATCAAGAACATGTGAGCAGTTCATATATTATTATCACGGTACACATGTAGAACACATGTCCGACATGGCGACAGAAGGGCATGTGTCACGCTCTACTTGAACACTCGGTGTATCCGTCCATGTTCATCACGTTGTTGTTTGCACGTGCAGGTGAAGATGAGGTCAAGGACCTGCGATATGGAGGGATCAGAGAACCGACCGTTTGCTCAAATCCACAACACGGAGAAAGAGAAGAGCGTGCCGGAGCAGATGAAGAAGAAAACTAAAGCTGAACAGGAAAGCAGCGGGGAGAAGCTTGTCGTTTCTGGAACACTGAAAAAGGCGCGGAAACCTCACGAGACGCGGCAGAGAGAAGCCGGACTGATGGACCTGTCGAAAGAACAGCTCATCCGTCTTCTGGGAGTCATGGAAGGAGAAGTTCAGGTGAGACTTGGGTGCGTGATAGAATTGATTTTGTGGTTACCATGGTAATAAGTTTACTCCAAAATATCATGGTTACAAAAGTTGTCACAGTAAAAAAACAAGACGTAACATAACACTGTAACATCCCGTAATGCAATGCGCTTACTTATCAGAAGTGTCAATTACACAATTTTTTTTAAACAAACTTTTGTCTTCATTTTATATCTTGTATATTATTTTTAAGTATTAAGTATGCAGTATGCTACATAGCACCCTAATTCACCTACATTTACATTGTTATGTCATAAAAGTATTTACTGATTTTGCTATGAGAGAGTATTTGAGAGAGTATTAATAATTAGGTTATTAATTTATTTTTTAGTTAATCATTTCTCACCTAATGTTATTTCTATAGTTTTATTTAAATTTTTGTTGTGACATCACTAAACTCTGCCCTCTTTCAACAAATTGTGTGTAATATCAGCCATTAGCGTGTGCGCTTTGAAATATTTGGAAGTAGACTATCTGGGTGCTTAAAGAAAGCTCATTTAAATATACTAAGATTTGGTAGATGCTAATTCTACACACAAATACTATTAAGGACAAATGTTATGTAAATTCTAAGGAAGGGGTGAAAAACAGCGCACGCTGCTACTGTATCCCATATTGCATTTCACATATAGAACAAAAAGTATACTATATTTAGCACATTGATTTTATTTAGCTTGTCACAAGTACACACTTTGCGCAGTATGCAGAATGCTGTTATTCCATTGGAATTCCAGCCGGTCTTATGTTTTGCTTTCAATGCATAGAGCTCCCCCTGCTGGTGAATAGAGAGGATGTTATTCATTTTTCATAATAGTGTGAACAATTGACCTAATAATTGAAAAATCAATAGCCGTGTTGAGAAATGTTCCATCAGCATTATCAAAAGAGTATCAAAACATACAATGAGTTTTTGGATGTCATACATTTCACATTTGTCTGGTCATCTAGTATGGTCATACCGTGGTATACTCGGGAGAATGTGTCATATAGTTTTCACACATAAATAATTTAGATTTATCTAAAGATATAGATTGTGAAGTTTATATGAAAAAAATTTGTAATGCAATGATTGCTTTCATCAGGCACGTGAGGACATTATTCAAATGCTCCAGTCTGAGAGAACACGGCCAGAGGTTCTGGAGGCTCATTACGGTTCTGCGGTTCCAAACCAACCGCTGCAGGCCCTGCAGAGAGACAGTCTGATGACCAGCGTTGACATGACTAGAGATGACGTGTACGACATCTCCATGATGGAGGTGTGATTTCATCTCTAATCTGTTTAAAACTGCATTTCTCATACAGAGGAGAGATGGTGGAGCTGGAGCAGAAATCATTTTGATCCACTCATCAATGTTCGGACAACACACGGTTGTTTTCCCATGTTTTGACACGCACGAATATGAATGTAAATATAAAGATGATGTTTCTACAGCTGGACCGTTTGGAGGAGAAGCAACGAGAAACGTACAGACGGATGTTAGAGCAGCTTCTGTTAGCAGAGAAGTGTCACAGACGGACGGTCTCCGAGCTGGAGAGTGAGAAACGCAAACACGTCGACTTCATGAATAAAAGCGACGATTTCACCAACCTGCTGGAGCAGGACAGAGAGCGGTGAGGACCGATTTCAACCTCTGCATGCGTGTGTGTCACGAGGCCTTGTCTTAACTCCCTCCTCCTCGGGTATTGTGTGTCAAATGTGCCATTTTTATCTGACGTTTTTCTTTAAGGATTTAGATTCTCGTATTGAAGATGTATCGCTCAGCTTTCATTGCTCAGGAGATTTGATTACAAATCTCTTACACTACACATCATGTAGTGTAAGAGCCGTCTTTGTGTCAAGCATTCTCAGGACCAGGTACACAAATGAAATATCAATGAGACGGTTTATTGGGGCTTTGTCACAATAAAGGTTAAATATTTAGAGCAGCTGTGGTGTTGTGGATGTTTATCTGCTGAAAATCAGGTGACTCATACCTGCAAAATGCAAACATTGAGATAATGAGATCATACATGTTCACATGATAAGACCCTTATGAGGGTTTCTCTGTCATGGTCCTCTGAATTCCCAGTTACCCCCCTCCCCAAACTTTAGAAAGGTATGATTTTGACATCTGTCTGGCAGTCATTAAAACTCTGCTGTAGGATTTTTCATACGTATAATTTTCTAAACGCTTGTGGCTAAATATTATGCACTGTGAGAATCATTAAATTGGTCGCTTGAAAATTAACAAGCCACATGATTTTGTTGTTGGGCATGTGTGATGCTTTTTTCAATCGTTAATGGTTGTACAGAAACCTACCAAAACCAAAATAAATAAAGACGCAACAGCAAATGTCTAAACATTTGTGGGGGGGTTTAATGAAAGGGATTGAAAACATTAGCTCACATGAAAAACAATCTGCAGTATACTATAGTATTACCATAGTAAAGTGTAGTACATTGCAAAACACTATATTCATTATAGTTATGTGTAGTGTAATAATCACTATAGTATACCAGAATATTTATAGTTTGCGTTTTTAGTTTAGTTTTTTTTATTCATATTTTTAAAAACTTTTATTTTTTAAAGATTGTATGATAATTTAAGTTAAAGATTTAGCAATTTTGCTTTATGCGTTTGTCATTTTATTATAGTTATATATATATATATATATATATATATATATATATATAGATTTATAAAAAATATATATTTTAGTTTTTTTCATTATAATTTTAGTGCTTTAATCTCTAGAGGCAACGTTTCAATTTTTCATTAAATTAAGTTTTTCCAATAATTTTTAGGCCAATATTTTATTTTATTTCAACGAACAGAAACTTTTTAACTTTTTTTAAACTTTTTTAAAGTTTTAATTTAAGGAAACTAAAATATTTATAAAATAAATATAAAAACTTTAATATTTACTACAGTAAAATTCAAAAACACTATATATGTATCTATGAATTTTACCATAGTTTACTATAATCACTATAGTATACCAGAGTTGTTATTGTTTGCGTTTTTAGTTTTCTAATGTTTAATTAATATTTAAAAAAACTAAATTGAAAATGAAAATTTCATTTTCATTTTTTTTTACGTTAATTTAAGTTAAAGTTTGATCAATTTTGCTTCATGCGTTTGTCATTTTATTATTGTTATTTTTTTATGTATCGATTCATTTTTTTAATTTATTTTTTAATATAATTTTAGTGCTTTAATCTCTAGAGGCAATGTTTAAATGTTTCATTATTTTAAGTTTTTCCAATAATTTAGGCCAATATTTTATTTGATTTCAATGATCAGAAACTTTTTCAAACTTTTAATTTAAGGACCCTAAAATTACTTTGTGGACAGTATTGGAAATTGATCAACCTTAGTAAACCGTTTAGTATACTTTAATATTTACTATAGTTAAGTTCTTAAACACTATATATGTATCTATGAATTTTACTACAGTTTCCTATAGTAATAACTGAACTATACCAGTATTTTTTCATGTGTTATGTTTCTTAGCTCTGGTTTATGCAAGGGCACCATTCAGAGTCTTTCTTTACCAGTATCACGCTGATCTCTAAGCGCTGTGTGTGAGCACATTCCTCCATGATTCTCTCATTTCACAGATTCATGGCAGGTGAGGTCACGCTATCACCACACCACCTGGGACTGAACGGTGGGCGGAGACGGGGAATCCCGCCAAGAATATAAAACTGCAGCGTGCCGAGCTTCTGCAAGCTCCCGTGATGTGGTTCCTCCTCAAATTACCCCTCTCTCTTTTACCTGACATTTACAAACTTGTTGTTTGTTAGTCTCTCATTCTAGAAACATTGTAATTTGAAGACAGGAACTAGTTTTGTTCTTTTATTGGAAGAAGGTCACTGCGAGACAGACACTGATCTTAATCTATTTGTATATTAGTAAACATTCACGTTGAGTTAAAATCTGAATTCCCCTTGGTTGCTGTGTGAGATTCATAAGAGAAAGTGAAGAAGGCAAAAAAGTGTGTGTTTGGATAAGACAGTAGTTTTGCTTTGCAAGCCCTTGCTCTTTGGTTTCTGAATGGTAATAAGGTGCTTTGAGTGATTGAATGGCAAAATGTAAAAAATCCTGTAGTTTACTTTAGTATGTTCTATTGTAACGTGTAAAAACTGTAACAGTATAATTCTTTGTAAAACCATAAAAGTCTAAGAACTCTACAACTGGTTTTCGTGCGTATAGAAATTTGGTGCCGCCTCAGTCAAAATTTGTTGCCGCCTCCGACTCCTTTCTAAATTATGTCGAGTTTCTCCACAAAAAACACTGCGGCCATTAAACAGACTGTCATTTGTAACTGCAGTTGCAGCATTACGCCACAATAGAGGCGCTGTTTCGTTATCAGCACAGTGAGGTTTTGAAGAGTTCAGTAGAAGAGCTCAGGTGCTGTGTTTGACGGCTGTTCAGGAGATTCAATTTCTTGAAAAGGGTTCTTAAATTAACGTGTTGTACATCATTGTAATGTTTTTAGCTGTGAAGTTGGCTCATCGAATCAGCGTTATACTGTACACAGAGAGTTTGCCAGTATGAACACATATTGCAATCAGAACAACTATCAAACAAGTGACTCATTTGATTTGATTCGTTTAAACAGAATGTAAGAGATCAGCAAATCATTCAAAGCTCAGTGAACCACAAGAGAACGTAGGATGTGAATGAACTTTGCTCATGAATAAATTAAATGATTTATATAACATATTAGTTTTCATTGCATCATCTTCGACTCAATTTGAGCCAGGAAAAATACCTGATTAAGGTTATCAATTTAACATACAACACTACAAAATACTTTATTATACATTGACAAAATGTAGGCTTCAATATAATATATTACAGTATACTACATGTTACGACAGTTTACTACAGTAAATACCAGTATTTACAAAAAATTCTAGTATACTGTATTTTTATGTGGAACCTTCTATCAATGTTTCTTTATTTTTATATGTCAAGTGTAAAACATTCGAAAGGGTCATTTAGAAATTGACAAGCTGTTTATTGTGGTTTATTTATGTATGGTAACCATACGTTCCATTTTTCCCAAACGCGTCCTGGACAAGATTTGGCTGCGTCCTCTGGGGGATGCATTTTTTGCCGCATTCATCATCACGGTTGTCTCTCTTGAGGAAAAAAAACTATAAAATTAAAATGTATTTCTCTTAACACGTAATCGCTGTAGTTTCATTCTTACCTTGAAATGTAACGGTTGCTTTCTCGAAATAAAGCCTGAAATAATAAGCCTTGTTGACATATGCGCCACAGCTAAAGTAATCCGGGCCAGGATGCGACCGAGAAAAATGGCACATACGGTCACCCTAATCTATGTCTGTATTGCAAGAAGTTGTTGAAATCAGTTTTTTACTTACGGTAAATTGGACACAATCCCATTAATACCGAATACTTAAATATGATATTACATTTCTACGAACATGATTTCTCATCCTCCCCTTTTCACATTTGAAAGCAATTCTGATGAAATGTACATTTTTATAAATAAAAAAAAATGTCTTTCTTTAACTTTTCCCAATTCTGAGCAGTGCCAAACTATACACTGCATCAATCTGACTGTAAATTCATTTCAGCTCTTTATTCTTAATCTTAAAATCTATATTATTTAAAAAAAAAAACATATCCTTCTTGAAATTGCTTAACTTGATTTGATGGATTAGTGTAAAAACATTTTGCAATGACTTATTGATCACATCAGTTCTTTTACATTTTATCAGATAACTTTAACTTTCCATATTATATACAATAATATTATTCTAAATATATTTTTGCTTATATTCATTCAGTTTTTGCTCATAGTGCCTTTCTATAACTTGTATTTTAGATTTTTGTAGTAAGATGTACTTCTCTGATGCATTTGTGAGTGACAGCTGAACCGAGAAAGCGTGTCATTGTTCTCCCACAAAACAAAACTTTCCCCCTGCATTGTCCTCCAGTTCCCATGGGAACACTGAGGCGCGAGTGAGAAAGGAAGTAATTGGGTCATTTCGGTCAAGTTTATGTGAGCTGGAAAGGGAGCTCTTGAAATGCTGCTGAAGGTTGAGAGCGCTGGCCACTGGTTTAATTGACTGTTTCCTAAAACAATATCCTGACTCGGACAAAGAGAGAGAGAGAGCTGGGAAAAGAGTATGAAAACTGTTTGCTCCTCCTCCTCTCACCAAATAAGGTCAGAAGAGTTATGTGTTAGTGGGATGATATCACCAGTGCCGTTTCACACGACGTTCACCTCTCACTGTGTTGATGACATGTTTGGAATGTGATGGTTAACACTGAAACCTGGAAATGATGCGGTGAGCGTCTCTGCAGTACAGAGTAGTGAAAGCTGTGCGGTTCACAACGCTTTAGACATGGATCTACCTGGACTGCTTCCCAGATAGATGGTGAGTTTGAAAACTGTTTAAAGAGAATGCAAATGAGCAATAGGATTGCATCTGTTTGGATCTGTACTGTATAACTCTCAGGAAAATGAGGTCATGGAATTGTGAAAAATGTGCTGTAAGTTTTTTTGATGGTGTCTGGGACTTATTTTGCAGAAGGCATGTGAATAAGTTTGTGAGACTCCCGCAAAGCAGGTCAGGGTAAATATTTACCAGCAACGTAGATGTTTCTTTAAGTGGTAGAAAATCCACTCTTGTGATGTGTAGACTATTTGCCCAGTAGGATTTTTTCCCCATTGACGTGTCATGCGGCTGGTAAGCTGTTGCAATGCTGTGATCATGTAAGCGTGAAACTCTCAGTGACTGAGGGACAATCACAGCTTCCAATTTGTTCTCTCAAATGTCATGCTTTTTGTCTTTATAAACATTCGAGTGCCTTTCTGAGTCTATTCATGCATTTGAGATTATGTGCCAAGTATCACATGGATTGTGGGTTACCTCATTCAATACTGTAAAGTGTTATTTCATATAAAATATAATTATAGGGCATGGATGTTGTTGTTACCGATCAATCATGTTTGGGTGGAATGGCGGGAACTATGTTTTGAATCAATCCTTAATCCTATTTTTCCAGACTCAAGAGACTGTTGGAGCAGGAGAAGGTGTACCAAGCTCGGAAGGACAAAGATCACCGAAAACATCTTGAGAAGGTTCAGGAGGAGCTGGTCAAACTGAAATCATTTGCACTGATGCTGGTGGACGAAAGGCAGCTTCACATTGAGAAGATTGACGAGGAGACACAGAAGGTCCAGGAGCTCAGCAAAAATCTGAATGAAAGGGAGCAACAACTGGAAATCGTCAACAACAAAGCTAAAGACGACAGCTTGAGGTTTCAGAGGTTGGAGCTTGACTTAGAACATAAGACCTTTAAATCCACACAGGAACATGAGACGATGACCTCCAGGCTAACCAAGACAGATTCTGAAAGCCGACAGTTGCGTCTGAAGTTGACCGGCTTGTCACGCAAGATCGAGGAGTTAGAGGAGACCAATCGTACATTGCAGAAATCCGAAGAAGATCTGCAAGACCTGCGGGACAAAATAAGCAGAGGGGAGTGTGGAAACTCAAACCTAATGGCCGAGCTGGAGAACCTTCGGAAGAGAGTGCTGGAGATGGAGGGAAAGGACGAGGAGATCACGAAAACAGAGGCGCAGTGCAAGGAGCTAAAGAGGAAGCTTCAGGATGAGGAGAACCACAGCCGTGAGCTGAAACTAGAGGTGGAGAAATTGCAGAAGAGGATGATGGATCTGGAGAAACTGGAGGGAGCTTTTAACGTGAGCAAATCTGAGTGTGCTCAACTTCACACCAACCTGGACAGAGAAAGAACCTTGACAAAGAACTTTGCCTGCGAACTAGAGACGGTAAAAAACCACATCAAAGAACTTGAGAGCTCCGAATCGAGACTGGAAAAGGCAGAGAAGAGTTTGAAAGATGACTTGGCGAAACTGAAATCCTTCACTGTGATTCTGATGGACGAGAGGAAAAACGTGGCCGAGCGAATTAAACAGGAGGAGAATAAAGGGAAAGAGCTGAGCAAAATGTTCAAGGCGGAGCAATGCAAGGTCACGGACGTCACTGAAAAGCTGATCGAGGAAAGTAAAAAGCTTCTTAAATTGAAGTCCGAGATGGAAACAAGAGTGTCTACGCTGGCAAAAGAAAAAGAGGACATGAAGTCTCAAATCGTAAGTGGAGAAGAGAAAATGAAAGAGCTGAGTGCAAAGGTATGTCAGATGCAAAGTAAACTAGATGAGCAGGAGGAGACCAAGTGGGAATCTTCTAGAAACAAGGCTGGATATTCTGATGAGGACAACAAGGTTAAGGAGCTCACGCAGGAGATCGAGAGACTCAAGAACCGTCTGAAACAGCTCGAGGTTGTGGAGGGTGATTTGTTGAAGACGGAGGACGAGTACGACATGCTTGAGAAGAAGTTTAGAACCGAGCAAGACAAAGCCAATGCCCTGTCCCTTCTCCTGGAAGAGATGAAGACCCAGATCACCAAGAACAAAGCCATAGAGAAAGGAGAACTGGTGAGCCAAGAAGCTGAGCTCAGACTACGCTGCAAAATGGAGGAGGCTAGAACGAGAGATCTTCGAGCCGATGTCCAAGCTCTGAAGGAGAAGATTCATGAGCTCATGAACAAGGAGGACCAACTATCCCAGCTTCAGGTGGAGTACGCTGTTCTCCAAAAGCGGTTGATTGAAGAGGAGGAGAAACAGAAAAACACGAGTCAAGAGTTCCTAAAACTAACCAAAGAGCTGGAAGCTACAAAGCGTTACAGTCGTGCTCTTAGACCCAGCATGAATGGAAGGAGAATGGTGGACGTTCCTCTCACTTCCACTGCGGTACAGACTGACGGCGATATGGGCGAACATGCAGAGGATGAGACTCCGGCCGTGTTCATTCAGAAGTCCGTTCAAGAGGAAAATCACATCATGAGCAACTTAAGGCAAAAAGGTCTCAAGAAGCCGACGGTGTTGGAGCGTTACCCGCCGGCAGCCGCAGAGATGACCGCGAGGAAATCCTGGAACCCTTGGATGAAAAAGAAAGAAGCGGTGATGATCACCCAAGAGGTCATATCAGACAAAACAACCCAACAGGTCAATGGAACAACATCACTATCTCCAGAACTAACCATGACTCAGAAAACAGGTCGGCCACTCCATATTAAGGTGACTCCGGATCATCAGAACAGCACAGCCACATTGGAGATCACCAGCCCACGAGCTGAAGACTTCTTTGCCACCACTACAATCATCCCAACCCTTGGTCTCCAGAAGCCGCGGATAACTATTGTCCCTACCTCCATGCTGACAAAGTCCAAAGCCAACAACGTAGCGAGTGGTCCGGAGCGGACAAAGTCTCCGGTTACCATCACAGCCATCTCTAGAGCCAAATCTCCTGAAAAAGGTAAAGCGGAGCATCCCATCTCTCCTCTGTCAATCATCACTGTTAGCGCGATGCCGGTCTCCCAGGCCTCCGTCTCCCCGGAACCCCTGGAGATGACCATGGGCAGGGCTGTGTTCAAGTTGACCCCTGAAAAGCAGACCGTGCCAACGCCCGTCCGCAAATACAACTCCAATATAATCACTACAGAAGATAACAAGATCCATATCCACCTGGGCTCACCTGGGTTTAAGAAACCTCAGGATGATAGAAGTGGCACGGTTACCCTTTGGCCAAATGGTGTAAGTTCAGACAGCAAGGACACAGGGACCGTTCTGCGCTCTCCGCGACAGCAGACCGCTCACGTGGGGAACACGGGGACACAGGGCAAGGTGACCAGCAGCATCACGATCACTCCCATCACCTCCGCACCTTCACGGTCGACTCAGTCTGTAGTGAGTATCACATCTGTTTCGTGTTTTGAAGTGCAAACATGTGTGAGCATACTCTTGTGATTGTAAATAGTTAGCCATTAATACTGTGATTTTGTATCCCTGAAAGCAAAAGTGTAATATTTAATCTTCTACGTTACAGTTGCTACTGAAATGTTTCAAAATGATATCAGGCGGTGCCTGCTCTCTAGATAGCTCTCTTTCAAGGTATCAAAAAATCAAATGCATTCCCCTTTTATATATGATTTCTAACACAAGAATGATGTTTGTCTACCCAGTAAAATCCTTGAGACAGTGGCACCGACTGACAAAGTCCCCCATACCTTAACCTGAGATAAATTGGCTTTAATTATTATTAGCACACTTTATAGTGTTATGTGTGACTGGCACTGGGTTAACCTGCTTTTCCCAGCCTACACAACCTACTAAAATAAACGACAGCTATAAAAGCCTTTCACCAGAGATTATGCATGACAAGAACACTGCCGACAGATCAGTGTTTAAGAAAATCTAGCCTGTGAAGAGATTTTGTCTTTGGAAATGAAAAATAGCATTTTAAATTATGCGATCTCTGTTCACAGTTAATGTCAGTTTGAAGTCAAATTTGAAAAAGCCACAAAGGGATAAATACACAAATTAGCCTGCAGTTTTGTTTCAGATAGAGACAAAAGTTACGGATTGCAGCTTGAATAATAACCTTTAATGGTAACACTTTACAATAAGGTTCCCTTTATAAAGCATTTGTTAATGTGTTCCTTAATAATCAATAATAATACATTTACAAATGCATTATAAATCAGTTATAACTGTGCAAATAAAAAGCGATTCTAACGAAATACCAGCCACGTAGTGAGACGTTTTTAACTCGCATGTTATAAATGCCTAATAAGTGTATTTATGCTTTATTTATTTGACTCAATTTGACATGTTGTTTGCAAAATATGCTGTCAGACGGAAGACTGTAGGGTGTTATGTTGGTTTTTCTTACTATTGTATATTTGATATCTTGTGTCACTTTTCAAACCATTTTTCTTAACTGACCCGATTCTGAATGTCTTATGATGTCCTCCAGCATTACTTCAGATCATGATGCTTATCCAAAGCTGTTTTTTCTCGCTTACAAAGATAAATTCATCAAACTTTTGATCACTTTTTAACACTTTTTATTAATGATATAATAACTTCACATAGTTATTCAAAACCAGAAAATATTTATGTATTATTTGTTGTACAAACAGAATGCTTGCTCACAAGACGACATCTTTGATGTGAATCATATATTTATATGTATAGACAGCGCATGAAAGTGCACTCCTGTGAAGTATTCACATTTATGAAGTATTTAAAACAAGTCAGTTAAAAACAGCTCACTATTTGACAGGTATTTCGCTAGAATCCCTTTCTATTTACGCAGTTATACCTGCTTTATAATGCATTTGTAAATGACTTATTAATCATTAATGAACACATTTATAATTGCTTTATAAAATGAACCTTAATGTAAACTGTTACCCATTTATTTATATCCTAGATAGTATAGTCTGTTAGATGTCTGTTAAAGATCTGGAAAACATCTGCTGTGTAGAAACATCTAATAAACGTCATAGAAAATGCAGTTTAACATACATTTCAAAATCATTAACATCATAAAGACATCTGGCAGGAAAAAAACGTCTCCGAGACATATGGCAGACGAGCAAACAATCAAACGAATACATCTCGCAGATGTTAAAGCAGACGTCAAATAAACGTCTCCAAAATGTGTGTGTGCTGTTATCAGGGTTGTTTATAAATTTTTCATGACAATATTAGACCCCTAAAAGTGTCTGCAAACTTCTACAAAATCTACATAAATATGAAGGCCAGACTATAGGTCATTTAAAACAAAAAGGACTTTGAATTTGGCCAAAATGTCCTTTAAGGGATATTTCACCCAAACATGCAAGTTCTGTCATTCTCAAGTTGTTCTAAACCTGGATAAATTTCTTTGTCAAAATATATTTTTTGTGTTAACCGAACAGAGTAGGTTTGGTTTAATAAAAAAACGTGAACGTGTGTGTTTTGTTTTCTTTTTGCAGCATGGGACGAATATGCAGTCACCTCGCTCCGCAGCAACAAGAATCCCAGTGTCAAAAGGTATGAAAACAGGGAAAGCGGTTATAGGACTGTCCACGACATCACGCTCTGAGAGCCAATCTGTGAAAATTGAACTGAGGAAATCTGCGGTTTGCAGCTCTGTAAGCGCAGTAGGAGGAAAGAGCTGAGATCCGCTCATGCTAATGTACCACTGGAAACCTGTAAAACACATCCATTCAATCATTCACACTGAGCCTGCCACTTCTTAACTCAATCACATGACTTCTATTGTAAATATTATGTGTCATATCAATGTTTATGTACAGATATTTACGTTCGGATCTGACATGAACGTGTTGCATCTCTGCACGTTTGTTTTCCTGCTCATTATCTCTAACCTTTGATCTTGTTTTCTTTGTGTTATATTTATTTTTTTCCATCTATCATTTCACTAATGTTGTATTTAAAGCTGTTTGTGGAGGTTTCCAAATGGTTGAAAATGTAATTGTGTGATCCCACTAAATAAATCTTTTTCTGTCTTCAGAATACACAGATATCTTGTGATTTGGGCTTTTTTGAGTCACCAACGCATGCATCACGTGCACACACATCATCATCTTATCACAGTCATTGAATATTGATCAGGAAACCTCCATGACGTGTGAATAACATTTAGAGCATGTGCCAACGATCATCACAAACTCACTCATTCACAGACCAGAGGTATTTTACAGTAGAGAACACAAAAGAAGATATTTTGAGAAATGTCTCTGTGGTTTTATTTTCATGGAAGTCAGTTGGATTCAGTCTGGGTTGGTAATCAGCGTTCTTTAATATTATCTTCTTTTGTGTTCTGTAGAAGAAAGTCATACAGGTTTGAATTGACATGAGGGTGAGCGAATGCAAGGGATTATGGGTGCTGTAGTTCGGTGGTGAGTTAGGCCACGTTTAAAACAGAAAAAGGTTTTCTTTTGCATTTTATAAAAGTTTCAATTACACATGACTTCGTTATCAAAACGGTGTGCATTTACACGGATCCAGGATAACGGATTGAAACGATGTAGTATGCACGCCAGGCCAGTGGATGGCAATGTCGTTGTGTAAAGAAACAGGATGTGCATTGGCACATACACATGCACAGTTATAAGGCAAAAGTTCTTTTTAATACCGTTGGTCGACGTATATGTGTGTTTCAAGTCTGGTGAATGTAAATAGTGTGTCTCTGCTGGTCTTATTGGTGCAGCAAATCAATATATTGCTGTGGAAACGTTAATACAAAGTCTCCACAGTACGGGAAGCCGCCATATAGTTTTGGCTATACTTGCGCGTAAAACGTATGCGCATGACATCATCGGAAAGTTCCGTCTTGCCGTTTACATGGATAATGGATAATGCTGTTTTCAAAAAGTTCCACTTTGAGACCCGTCTTCAAAAAATTGGGTTTTCAGTCCCCCAAAACGCCATTTCCGTGTAAAAGACTGGCCTGGATGCATAATTTTTTTGCATTTTCAGTTGACAACCATCTTGTGTAAACGGCCCCTGAGAAACAAGTTTTCTTCTGTCTAGACTTTCCTAATTAGTGCATTACTGTAAAACAGTCCTTGTTTAAATGTGGTAACCTTGCAACTCAAATCCTAAACATTCCTTTAATGAAAAAGGTTTCGAAATGTTGCTTTGCAAAGGAACCATCAGGAGAAATGTGTCTGTCAGTAAAGAAATGATAGAATGGTCATTTTGAGGGGTGTAATCTTCATCCTAAACTCAACCGAGTGGGGGTCAATCAATGGAGATCAATGCTTCTCCTAAGATAGAAATGAAAAATGCAAACTCTCAAACCTGTGCGACATTCTCATTTCTTGTCTTCATCTCGAGCTGCTTTTTAATTCGTACGAATGAACGCTTTTAGAAATGTGTTAAAAAGCAACTGGAGTCTTAGCATGTGTTCACAGTTTTCCAAAAGTCAATGACGTGACGTGGCTAAGAATTTGGCACATGAATTTTACGTTAGACTTCTTAAAACTTGCTCAGCATCTTGGTTTTATGTGTTACTGATGCTCTTGTGTATCAACATCAGCAGCTTTTTCGTTCGATTAATTCATCGCACTGCCAATAACGTGACCGTATTCATTTTCTAATCCATCCGTCTACAATAACACGCTCTGACAGCCTGCCGATGACATCATTCACCAGCGCTACAATTCTGAGAAAGTGCTCATAAAACCCTGCTGATATTTTCCCCACTCGCGATTTTGGCTCCTCAGATACATCCGCACCAGTCTGAAACTGATTTTTACCATGAAGTCAGCTGCTGGAGTTTAAGAGCTCATTGTGTCTCAGTTTGCTCATGTTCCCTGTTTTCATCCTCAGAGACTGTTGTGCTCCATGTGAATCGAGAGCCACGCTGACATGTGTTCCAGCTTCACTACGATACGGCTCGACAGAACGAACCGCTGAGAGAACATGAGATCCATCACACCTGCACACCTGTAGTTCGGTGGCATAGGTGCATGTGTCCACAGCATACGGCGATGATGCAGGAGAGTCGGATTCAGAGTATTACAGGAGTAACACAAGAAAGTAAACAGGATGTGGAATTGAGATTTGGAGAACAAAGTGTTGACGTGAGAGGCTACAGTATGTTAGGATCAAGATGTTTTCTAAGGAAGGATTGAGACGTCAAGCTTTAATACTGACATGCAACCACAGCTAAATTCACCTTGAAGTTAATTTGCTTGAAGTTTCTACATTTTTTTTATTAAATTAATAATAAAGGGAGTATTTTAATGGTAAACGCATATATAAGCTTTTGCAAAACCTTTAAAACATGAAAAAATACGACATCATGCAGCATTGCCTTTTTAAACAAGAAATCAAAACATAAAAAGGCATTTTTGACTGACGTCACCAAACTATCAGTTAAATAAAACATTTAAATTCTGGGTAATACCTCACATTAAAGTTCCCTTTATATAGCATTTATAAATATGTTTATATTCTAGTGAAATACCAGCCAAGCAGTGAGTTGTTTTTAACTCGCAGGTTATAAATGCTTATTAAATGTATTTATTTGACTCAAATGCAGATTCAATATTATCTCAATGTTGTTTGCAAAATAGGCTGTCAGACGGAAGACTGTAGGGTGTTGTGTTGGTCTTTGTAACCAAGAGAAAACAGCTTTGGATAAGCATCATGATCTGAAGGTAAGATGTTAGGAATCGGATCAGTTAAGCAGTGTTGGGTGTAACTAGTTACTAAGTCATTAGTTACTGTAATTTAATTGCGTTCCCCTTTAAAAAGCTAATTAAGGGATTAGTCTTATGTTTTCTGTAATTTAATTACGGTTACTTTGGATGTAATTGAACTAAATACTGGGTATACACTATATAATGTATGCAATAATTGAATTAACATTAAAATTCAAAGTCTAACTCTGTCCTTCAATATGTAATTCTCACATCTGTAATACTTTAGTCAGTTAATAAGAGAAATTTATGTAGTTTTATATGATTTATTTGAATGAATGAAGTGTGGTTTCATGTCTATCCTTGAATCACTTAACTAATCAAGGTTGATATAGAAAGTCATTAGTAATAAGTAATTAAATACTTTTTGGAGAGGGTGATCTCTCCAGTAATCTAATTACACTATTGAGAATGTAGTAACTAGTAATTAATTACTTTTTCAGAGTAACTTACAATACACAGCATGGAAAGCAAAATGGTTTGAAAAGTGACATAAGATGTGAATTACACAATATTACCAAAAACCAACATAACACCCTACAGTCTCCCATATGACATCTTATTTTTCTAATAAATAATGAATAAATACATATTAAGCATTTATGACATGTGAGTTATAAATGGCTCACTATCTGGCAGCTATTTCGTTGGAATCACTTTTTCTTTGCACAGTTATAACTGCGTTAGAATGCATTTGTAAATGACTTATTAATCATTAAGGAACACATTAACAAATGCTTTATGAAGGGATCCTTAATGTTTGAGGCTACTGTACAAGGCAGATCTGACTTTTTAAGATCAATGACTTTCCCTGAATAGGCCTATATATATATATTTGTCAGAAATGCATCATTACTAAGGTAAAATGGATGTTTTATTTAATGTTTTACGTCGACCACATGGCAATGGTTTAAAAGTGTATATGCTTTTGAAAAGGACGAGCTAAGTGTCATGCTTTTAATAACAGTATTTTCATGTGATAAACAGCTGAAATATCAGGCAGTATGAGAGCAGGTGAGCACACAGTAGGTACTGTATGTTCAGATTGATCTATGAATGAACCCATTCACCATACAGAATAATGCTGCAAACACAATTTGCACTTTGAACTCTGTGAATGTGACTCTAATGAAGCCTGTGTACTCCAACACCTGGAAATTCACGAAATAAATTTCTTTCTGTCATCTCTTATTCTGTCAATCTCTAATTTTCACTCAAATGCACGTCAACATTAAGAAAAGAAAGTTTAAGTGTATAAATCGATGTGATGTAGCGGCGGTGTTTCTCCGGTGCGGCAGGGGGCGCTGCTATCGTTTCTCTGTCTCTCTGCGTCTTCAGTCACACACGCGTGGAAGATGCTTCGACACATCACGGTAATTGTTACATTTACTTAAATAACTCGATGTTTAAAAATGGATCATGTGTGACAGCTGATAAAACATCTTCCATGTTCTGGATTTACTTTGAAATCAGAGGTTATAGTTGTTTTTAAAACGCGGTTTATTCACTACAACTGAAACCAGGAAGTCATCAAGAGTTTGAAGTTCTGCACGTTCGCCAACAAAAATAAAATGAGGATTTAAAGATATTTAAAGAGACAAAATTGTTTCGTTTTCAGACATTAGGATAGTTTAAACATACTTTCATTCATCAAACAAATCGAGATGTCTGAAGGCTCGTTTGGTCAGTAAAACACGATACGTTAGATGGTCAAACTGTGTTTTGTTTTTATAAAACTAATATTTTATTATCTAATGCTGTGACTTTTAACATAACTAATTAAAAGATCAAAGTGAGATTTTAATTTACATTCAAGCATTTCGTTTTCGTTTAAAAATTAAGGAAATACAACAAAGAAATTCATCCTGACGAGGAAACAACAAGTGACTCTTTAGTTAAAACAACTCTTTAGTTGTTTTAATTAATATTTGTATTATTCAAGAGTTTTTAGTTATTTTGACTGAATAAGAATATTAAATGCACTGCCGTGACTGCTGAGAAAAAAATATTTTGTATGAAAAATAAGATCTATGTGTCTGTATGGGCTACATGAGAAAAGTTTTTTATTGCAGTTATGCTTTTTGTTGTCCTTATGTTTTCCCAATTGTTTACTCCATCTGTAAGTCGCTTTGGATAAAAGCGTCCGCTAAACGACTAATCGTAAATGTATTGTGAGTAGAAAGTGAAATGTGTTCTCTCTCAGAACCTTCATCAGGTTTTCAGACGCCAGATCTCCAGCAGCGTCCGGAGACAGCTGGAGAACAAGGTTCCAGAAAAGCAGAAGATGTTTCAGGTAAGATCACAAGCCAGCTGTGTCACAAATTTGTCATAAGTTTACTTAACAGGAGTTACAATCTTTATATGTGTCTTTATATTTCATCAGATCACACTTTATATCTGCTTAACGTCTGTGTTTCATGCTGTTTAGGAGGCCAATGGAATGCCAGTACATCTGAAGGGAGGGCTCGGGGATGCTGTTCTTTACAGAGCTACTATGGGACTCACAGTGCTGGGTATGTGTTATGACAACCAGGTCATTGATCAGTGTTAATAATGTGATATCGATGTGGTATCTGTATTTAATTTTTATTAATGTGCCTGTTTTCAGGAACAGCGTGTGTCATATATGAGCTTGTAAAGGCAGCCGTCCCTCAGAAGAAAGCTTGATTTCAATTTCCGCACTTGAAATGTGAAGTTTTTTTTGAGTGTATTTATACTTTCTTTAGAAAATCAAATGGGACCAAAGTGATTTGAGCAAAATTAAATATGTATCATAAACTGACATTCTGGTCACTGTGTTTTTTCTACACTTCTATTTTTTTGGAGATTAGCCTATGGCTCTGAGCTAAGAATACTTTTTGGAAACTCAACTGTAAGTATTAAACCTTTGCCATGTACCAAATGATTATAGATGTACCAAGAGGTGGGCTGCTTTCACCGGGAGCCTTAAATAGTTTCCCAGAACTCGCTAGTATTGTGGCGATGAGCAAAAATCTATTTTCCCTTTTGAAACTAAGCAACTGTTTTCCAGATGTGTATAAAGTATCTCAAGCTAATGTTCAATTGAAGAATAAAATCAAAGCGGTCTGTGACTGAAGATGTAGCGATTACCAGAATGTTTTTCATGCGCCGTGGTTCTTCGATTTATTCTGTTGATAGTTAGCAAACAAACAGCAATGTGGACTTACTTCTTGCACTTCAAAACAATGTGTTATATTTCGAAATGTGTTCTACATCAGAGAATTGCCGTTCCCTCTGGAAATGAAAATGTATAAGAATTGAGGAAAAGCAAATTGAGCTCAGGTTGTGTCACAGCTTCGGGGGTCTATACAGTTAAGTTTGCATGAGAATAGTACAGTATGTCTTTAAACATTTTCTTGATAGTAGTCAAATGGAAAGCATCTGCGACATCTCATTATGATCCTCGGACAGTTGGCACCCACATGTTGAGTGAACGACTAAACATCCTCATCAGATGGACAATAGATCTATTACACAGCTTTTCTTTTATCTAGACATCTAAACATTTTTGTTTTTTAGTTTAGTATTATTTATTATGAGTGTTTATTAGAAACAGAGCCCTCGGTCTACATGCGCTACGCGAGTCGACCACCAGAGGGCTCCAGAGTCAAATAAATAGACGGGCTTATAGTCACCGCCTGTCGACTTGGAAGAAAGAAACGTCGTTTCCTCTCTTAACCAATTCACCATTATTTTATTATAGTATTTTAGTTTAACTCTGGTAACTTTTTTTACAAGTTGGTTTATGACCATAGTTTAAGTCATAGCTAATTTGGTAGTACTGCTCTATTAAAACAATACGCCATGGGCTAAACGTTTTGTTGACCGTTTTCATTGATTGTGACAGTTCGGAAACATTGCGATTTTTATTTTTGTTTAATTAAAATGCTCCGATAATGAAAATCCTGTCTTTGTATTTTTCCAGGTGTTTTTTATTTTACACAGGACGCGAGTGTCCGCGCGCTCGCATGAGCAGCGTAATAAAAGCGCGTGACCTTTCAGTTAACTCCAGGGAGTCAAATATTCGACGAGACACGATAAATCATCCGTTTATCTCACAGAAAGTTTGTATAATAGCCTAAAACTTTTTGTTGAGTTCAACAGGTCAAATAAGTTAACTTAACTTACTCGTCTTGAGAAAGAAACATTACAGAAATGCTGTGGTTTTAATGAGAAATGTACTGGTCTTAATGGAAACATTAATGGTATCTGTTGCTGGTCTCTACTGGTTTTTAAATAAGACCGAATAAACGCTAAAAGAAGAGATTTAGTGATGATTTGATGGTAAACGGCCGATGGTTCAGCATTTGTGGTGGAAACAGAATGTGTAATGCAGGGATTATAGACCACAGACAGAAAGTTATTTTAATCTGACGAGGTTTGTGAGGATTTGTACGTTCACGAAAAAGCGCAAATATGGAGTTATTTAATAACTTAGTACTTGCAACAATTATTGTCTCCACAAACAGGCCCGTAAACTCAGAAATTCCTTTGGACGTGGTGCGGAAAATATGTCCGAAGTCATTCCCACTAAATCTCCGGCATTCGGATGAGCAGCATTCTGCAGGAATGCCAAACACGCACATTTTTCCAGACGCGGGCCCCAGCGCGTGTGACGTCACGGGCTCGGGTTCCGCCCCCAGTTTGGAAGCGCATCCCGACGAATATGACGTCACGGCCGCAGGGTCCTGCCCTCTGCCGAAGAGCGCATCCCAGCGCGTGTGACGTCACGGCCCAGGGTTCGGGTACCGCCCCCTGTTAAGAAGCGCGTTCTGGTCTGAGACCCGGTGCATTTGGAAACAGCCTTCATGAGCTGTGGGTGATCAAACCCTCGTCATCTTCATCTTCTGCTCCATCACACTCATCGTCAGGGAGAGAGAGAGCATTAAAGACCATCAGTCTCATCTTTATTTCATTCATTTGTGATGTATTGAAAGAGTTGTTGGAAACTTGAGGAGTTTGGTAAGTGTTCATGTGGATTTTTTATTTTTTTCTCTCTTTATGAATGAACTTTAAAGCTTTTTTCTGGACGGCAGTGGCGATTTTAAATGTGGGATGAGCTGCACACACACACACACACACACACGCACACATACTGACCCATTTACTGAAGCTCTGATCACTTTTTTCCATAGATGTTTGAATGTTGATTTCATTTTCCACCCTCGCACCCCCCCCGGGTCTTTATATCAAGCATGATTGATGATGAAATATTTTCTATAGTTTATGAGCCTGTAAACATTTTGTCTGAAGTTTAACGAACGTTTTTGTCCATTTGTGCCACCTGATTTGTGCGGGTTTTATCCCTCTTATTTATCTAGGTGTTGTTTCATTTCTCTTTGGATTTTATGAAACACATTTTAAGACGCTAGTTCAAGATATTCTGAGTTAGTATATGTTCAATTGTTGTTGGTAAAATTTGTGTCACGCTTTACAACAGGTGGTTTTAGGCACGGGCCGAATAACGGTTTCAAGGTACACCGAGGTTTAAAAGAGTCAAGGTTTCAAAACCACTCAAATTTTCTGTGATTGCGTTTTTAAGGTATGAGCTGTGTTTACAGAAAATACATAATTCAATCATGTCATTCATTGTTTTATTTTTTATCTAACATATATGACAGAAATATTTTTTTTTAAGAATATTGAAAATTTAAGGCTTTATTTTGACCTGACACACATGTTGGTTCAAAATGAAATGTATTGTGTCCAGTTGAAAAGTTGTTTTTTGTATAAGCAGATTTTTGGAAATAACACCTTTTAGTGTTTAAACAACAATACTGTGAATCCGTGATATTTTCATTTAAGGTTAATATACCTCCAAAATCTCATACCGGTCCATGGCTAGTTGACATTCAACATATTTATAACTTCAGGATTTACATGCGAATAATGTCCTGTAGTCTCATTTCTTTCAATTTAAACCTTTTGTCTTCACTACTTCAAGTCTGTGACAAATTACTTTTTCAAATATAAATTTGAAACATCTCTCAACTATCGATGAAGCACTGGAAAAATGCTTAACTTTGTAAAATGTTGATGTAATGCTTAAAATGACATATAGCCTAATAATTGCAATGCATACTTTGTTGGAGCTGTTTGTGGTTATATATTTGGCATATACGAGAGTGTAAAATGCCAAAAGTGTCCAGTAGTCAGTTTCCCTCAGCATGAATTTCAGGAAAGCAAGTCTTTGTTTGTGGAGACACGACAGGGGGCGCAGGAGTTTTTCCATCCCTGATGTGCAGGATCTCAGATCGGGCACATGTCCAAACAATTGCATATATCGTCTATGAACTCACAGTTTCCGATGTAAAACAGATGAATCAGGAGAATGACGTGAAGCGTATGCCTTAACCCAGTCTATAATGTTACTCCGCAGTTATGTTTGCCTTGTTTTAAGCTCATTTTCTGGAATGCTCGGAGTATTAATCATGGAAATGTTTTTTTCCCTTTGGTGTCCACAGAAACGGTAGCAATAAAATGTTGATTTGGAAAGAAAGAGTCATTATAAAAGATAGGAGTTAGCTGTACTGTGCTGTATTCTGCTTGGTGTTTTTGATTTATGTGCAGACTGTTATGTCTGATGTGATTGATTTTCAGACTGATTGATGTTCTGTTGATACTGGAGTGAAGATGTCGATCAGGCGTTTGGCAGCTGCCGCTCTTATAACACTTTCAGTGCTGGCTTCAGTCACAGCTCAAGGTAAGACAGACAACACATCTTTCTCCATTCACAGTTGACTATAAACTTTTCCTTCTTGGTGACATATATTCATTTTTTTCTACCTGCATAAATATGTGATCCTTTTGAACGTGTCTTAAAATGAAACCTTCGTTTTTTTAGTTAATATGATGTTTCTATGATTATTATTACAGATTTTGCGGGGTGGAAATTCTTGTTATTTAGTGCACAAAGGTGCAGAGTTTCTGTGTGTAACGCCTGTTTCAGACACTAGGGGGACGCTACAAGAGGACAGTAACTATTCTGTAAGAACTCTTAAATAAAAGCACCTGTGTGATGTTAAAGTTGCAATCTGTAACTTTTTTCGTTGGATGAACAACAATGGAATTATTGGGCAAGTTCATGCAGTTTTATGTTTTAAACAGAGCGCGGAAAAAGTTACAGATTGCAACTTTAATGCAAGTGGACAAACTTTAATTGGATCATGACAGCACTCGTAAGTCATTTAATGGCACACTCCACCCAAAAATTAAAATTCTGTCATCATTTACTCCAAAGCCATATACATTTCTTTGTTCTGTTGAACACAAAGAAAGATATTTGGAAAATGTGAGTAATTTACATTCTAGTAAAAAATGATTGTATCTTTTTCTTATTCTGTTGAACTCGAAATGAGATATTTTGAAGAATAAAGGAATGTAAACAGCTCTAGGACACCATTGACTAACATTTCATTTTTCCTACTATGGTAGTCAATAATGACCAAGAAATGTCGTTGCTCACATTTTTCCAAACATCTTTTTGTGTTCAACGGAACAAAGACATTTGTAGAGGTTTGGAACAGCGTGGGGGGAGTAAGGGGGGAATAATTCATGGCAGAATTTAAGTGAATCCTCTCTAATGTCTTTCCATTGTAAATGATTAAGTAGCACACGTTAGGCCACACACACTCAGGTTTGGTGTTGAACGAAGCCTGCGTTTGAATATTTTCCTTATGCTGCTTCAGACACGTGCCGGATTCAAGACCCTTCCAACAGAGAGAGTCTCTTTCAACTTTTTCCTCTAGTAAAGTTCATCTTGAACTTCATTCGTTGTGTGTTTCAGCAACGGAGCTCCTCGGTGGCTCCGAGTCGTAGAAGCTGTAAAACTGTGAAATAACCATATCAAGTCGTTCAATAAACACCCCTACAACACACATCCACGATTGACAGTGGAAAGTGTAGTGGAACAATTCACAGGTTTTTAATACGCGGGCAAAAAAAATCTTCATTTTAAAGCCAAGTTTCCTTTTTCTGACTCAAAGGAAACAAGAAAGAGAAAATGTGAGCATTAAACCTTTTATTTTCTTAGGACAGTTCTTGGTAAGTGTGTACTTGTCAGTGTTGACATATGGACGAATTAAAAAGTGTTTTTAAATGTTATTTTAATAATATCACACATTGGTGTGCTGGCTTACATCAGTGTACGCTGCGGTTGCTCTGAAGATGATGATGAAGGGCAAACGGTGCCAACCGTCGTCATTGCTCGTGACAAAACAGCTCAATGTCATGAAATGATATTCCTGTTGATTTTTGGACTGGCTCGGACAAAGAGAAAAAGGAACGCTGTAGGACAGATGATTGACTTGAATGCGAGCTGAGTGTGTGTGCGTGCGGAGATGTGAGGTAGCTCTTGGGTTGGACCCATTTGGAGTCAGAAATGGAGCCGTTTGTGACATCTGGTCCAGCCAGGTTGGTAAATCTTGATTTTGGTGAATCTGTTTCGGTCAAGCTGAAGGCCTGGTCCAATTCTGATCAGAGCCACGGCTTCACAGATATTTTATTGTGATATTTCAGCATATCTGCACACGTCCCATATTTCCCACACAGATTTCAAACACAATGGAGCTTTTTCACGAAACACGAGCAGAACGAATTTGCAGAACACGACAACAATTGGGGGTAAATCGCCTCATTGAATTTGCCGTAACAATGTCTGCTTGCGTTTCGTGTGTAAGACACGGCGAATCACGAAACACACAAGAATATCACTTTAAAATATTTCAACGTCTTCTACGTGTGCGTCTTGTACATGAAATCTTTCAGTCCCGTAAGTTGTTGCAGACAACTTTTCAGGTACAAGTGCATGAGTTTCCAGTTCATGTAGTTATTTGTTCGTCACTGTGTCGCTGACGTTAATGTACACAATGTGCAGTCTTTAGCGGTTTGCAATTGAAATTGAAGTCTTTGTTGTTTTATGTCTTTGTATATATGACGCTATTGGAAACAGGTCAACACGGCATGTCTAACTGTGTTGGCTGGGTTGTAATGACTGCATGCGAGTCACGGCCCCGCGTCACGTTTCTTCGAGGTCTCTGTACTCCTGTACTTGTCTATGCTTGAGCAGTCGAGGCCCTAGGGTCAGACGGCTCAAACAGATGTCATTTTGACCCAAAATGGCCGTCGTCCACGTGTGTTGTTCAGTGTTGTCTGGAGTTCTCCCCCAACGATAAACTTCATTTCTTCCATAAACCTGTGTGCTCCTCTCATAAATACAGCTCTGGAACCGTGTCGCGGAAATAACTTTTGCCCTCTTTTTCCGCAGTAATGCCTCCGTCAGACTTGAGGTTTAAGATTTTAAATGAAAACACAGTGCAAATGACATGGACGCAACCGCTGTCGAGAATCGAAGGCTACCGAATACAAGTCATGGCGGATGAAGGTGGGTTCAAAAATAAGATATTTGGTAACGTGTTGTTGGCATGAATAGATGATTAAGGGCTATGACGATATATATCGCGATTCACACTCATCATGTCTGGCCGGGTCGATTCTCAAACCAATTCTGTGTTTCATGCACAGCTCTTCTGTTAACTACGGCTCTTTGCTTGAATTTAAATTTAAATCCGAGATTGAATGGTTTATCACATGCACTTGAAAAAGCAACACTTATTAAACATCATCATTATAAATACACGTTATTATCATGAAAACACCTGAAAAGGTTTGAAGAACAGCGATAGAATGTGACCGTTGGCACTTCCTGGAACTGTGATTAATCGCGATTAATCGCATCCAGAATAAAGGTTTGTGTTTACATAATATATGTCTGTGTAGTGAATATTAATTTTGTATTTATAAACACAAAACATACACATACTTGTCTATAAATGTAGGAAATATTTAAATGTATTCATTTATATTTACTAATAATTTTAATTCTAAATAAACTTTTAATTATTGTTATATTTTTATTAAATATATGCATTTATGTGTATATTTTCATAAATAAAAAATGAATATGCACAGTACAACGACATATATTACGTAAACACAAACTTTTATTCTGGATTCGATTAACCACGATTAATCGTTTGATAGCCTGAAAATCGCTCTTCTTCTGTGTCCTATGTTCGGAGTTTCTGCGCGTGAGCGCCCTCTGGCTTACGGATGTGGCGACATTTAACCGTAATTCATTGAGAAACTGAGCATTAAAATGCCATGATATATCATCCCAGCCCTTGACAAACTGTGGAAAATAAGACCAGGAATGTGTGTTATGCAAAAGTTTTGATTACATTTTGTGTGAAATACAAGGGATTTTTCAATGATCTATTGCTATAGTGGACTTGAGTAAAACACTTCACCCTATACAGTTTGCTCCAAGGGATCTGTCCCTGTAGTCAATCTACCGTAAGCTTCTTAAGATAAGTGTGCATCTGGTTCAGTGCCACGGGCAACCGGAGAGACTGCATTCTGATGCGTCCATCAACAGTGATTTACACACACGACCGTTGTCTTGTGAAGTCATTCATACTTGCTTCATCCAGCTCTTGTATGTCTGAATTAGATTCATCTGTGAGCTTGATTTTATCTTCACGCAGAATGTACATCACGATATTTAACATTTCAAATGCAAATGTTTTGTTTCTTGTAGAAGAGCCAGTTAAAGAATTTACGCTGTCTGCGTCCTCCACAAAAACCTCCATCAGAGATTTGACTCCCGATGTGGATTATGTTGTTATGATAACGTCATATTTAGGATCAGAAGAGAGTATACCCATCTCCGGTCAAATAACAAGTAAGTGCTGAAGGAACTGGAGATAATGGATCTGCTTTTGTGTAGAAACGCCAACTGTTTGAGTAGAAATGATGAATTATGTGTAGAAATATTTGGGGTATTTTAGAATTCAGAAGTATGTGCATGGGCTGAGAATGGCCCAAGAAACTCCGGTCAATGTTTTCTAGAAATAGTCTGAATTTTTCTTCAATTTAATTAAATGTAACTTTGATTAAATGGAGAGCTAATGGAAACTATCTTAAATCTCATCAGCATCTCGGATATTTCTCTTGAGAAGATAATCAGAAATGTTACAGATGTCTTTAGAGTTTGAGAAGAGATGTCGACAATGTGTCAAACTGAGCTCAGATTTGTCAAGTCTGCAATCAAAAGTCAATATTTTTGAAGATTTCAATATCAACTCGACCATTTCTCATCAAATCCAGATTATTTACCCCCTATAATCTACATTCATGTTCACCTCCAAACTCTAAATGTGTTTCAACAACTACATTCTCTTTTTATTCTCATTTATTTCTCCACGAAACATCTGACACTAAGGAAACACAACTTCCTCTGTGCGAATATATTTGCTTGAATATTTCTCTCTGTTTTGTTTTAGTTCAGTCAAGTGGTTTTGATGGAGGTTCCAGGAAGCCTCAGGTCTCAGATGCAGTCGGTAAGTAACTCCCATCATTCTTATCTGTGTGTTTCCTTCCGAATTTATGATTCCTGCCAAAGTTCAGCTTGTTAGTCAGCATCACTGATGGAGCGAGTTGGCGTTCCCAGCGTTCCGGGTAAGAGTCGTTAAGTGGACTCTTTGCGCCTGGTCTGAAATAAAAACTCAAAGGGTGCAGTGCTGAGGGTGGAAAGCATTACAGCTTGTCTCTCTTTACAAGAGCGCTGTGGCCTGTTCCTCCACATGAAGGTGAACAGATTTACTTTTCCTATCCTGCATTAAGCAGAAGTGGAAAATGCAACCTCCCCCAAACACCGTGAGGGTTTTTGTGGCTTCTACCGATGACTCGCTAACAAAATCCAGTCCTGTTCGTCGTGCTTTACGGTGTCTGCGCTCCAGCTCTTCCCTTCTGCTGGCGCATGTGGAAAATAACTGAATCCAGTTACTCTAATAAAGGCAGGCAAGCTGTGATACGTCCAAAACGCCCGTTCGGTCCCGTCCGCCCAAATCCCACCAAAGACGCAACCGATGCGGTCCGTTCAAGGACGGCAAATTCCACAGATTGTGGTTGAGGGAAGAAGTGATTGAGCGGGGAGGAATTTTTCCAAACTGCGTGAAGGATAAAGAGAGAGAGAGAGAGAGAGGGGGAAGACCAGTAACAACTCGCCCAAAAACATCATTGACGTCTAGAGGCACGCTGTTTGATTTCCAGACCCGTGTGTCAATACAGTATATGAATGTACATGTTAATAATATTAAGTTGCATTGAATACGCAGATTGCATAAAGCTATTTGTCGGTGTGTAAGATGTACATGTAGATTTGTGTAAAGACTGAAACGTACAAAATTGTGTTTAGAGGAATCTTCAGAAATGAGAACTAGTGTTATTACTGCAAAAACACATTTTGTGTCATCAAGCATTCTTATATATAGTAGAGACAAGAAAATTGCAGGGCGAAACATTTTGCTTGGTATTTTGTCTTGTTTTTCAGTACAAATATCTACAAATTCTTAAATCAAGTAAGCACTAATGACCTTTTCTGACTTTAAGTTTGGTTTTCAGAAATTATTTAATGAGTTAAAATATCTGCCAATTGGGTTGGAAGAAAAAGAGAACACTTAAAAAATCATTGACAAAAGTATAATAAAAAGGTGAAACTTTTCTCCTAGCCCATAGGCAGATATTTTTTCTTGTTTTAAACATAAATTAATTGTTATCTTAATTTAAATCAAGACCTTAAACCTCACGTAAATATATACTGATTTAAGATTTAGATATTTGTATTGTAAAACAAGATAAAAATGGTAAGAAATCCTGCATATTTCTTTGAGTTCTTTTGATTCTGACTTGCCGATCGTTTTTTTCCCCAGAATGCTCAGCCAGTGCCATCGGTGACCTGGTGTTCCTGGTGGACGGCTCTTGGAGTGTCGGCAGGAACAATTTCAAATTCATCCGCAGTTTCATGGCAGCCATGGCGGGAGCGTTTCAACTCGGAGACGACAAGACCAGAGTGGGTGTGGTCCAGTACAGCACGGACATCAGAACCGAGTTTAACCTGAATCAATACTTCAGACGGACCGACCTGCTCAGAGCCATTAACAATCTGCCATACAAGGGCGGCAACACCATGACAGGTACCAAACTTATACATCATACCTCTCTGAACTCTTATTTCAAACAGATATGATGTAAGTCTTGTTTTTCTTGCCTTTTACGCAGGCGATGCCCTGGACTATCTGCTGAAAAACACATTCACAGAGGCCGCCGGTGCCCGCCAGGGATTTCCAAAAGTGGCTGTCATTATAACAGATGGAAAATCTCAGGACCCTGTGGAGGGATACGCCAAGAAGCTGAAGAATGCTGGGATTGAACTCTTCACTCTGGGTGTGTAGGATTTCAGTGAATAGGATTTGAGGGTGAAGTAGGACGTGTTCTTAGATGAACCTACTTGTTTTCTGGAATCAACCATCAGATTTTAGGGATGGGTTTAGATCTAATGTTTTGGTTAGGACTGGAGTCAGAGGCTTACCATTCAATCTGATTTTAAGAGATGATTTATGGTTTCAAACTTGAAAAAAAAAAAAACAGCAATTAAAGATTCTGTAGTTCATTTGATGGAGCATTAACTAAAATCCCATGTCATCATTTGTTGTGTCTATTCAGGAATCAAAGAGGCAGATGAGGAAGAGTTGAAACAAATGTCTTCCACGCCCCACAGGACACACGTGTACATGGTGCCGAACTTCGATTTGATCAAAGCCGTGGAGAAATCGCTCATCACGCAAGTGTGCAGCAGCGTGGAAGACCAAATCAACTCTCTGATCAGCGGCGAGGAAGGTAAGCAAAATCAAATATCAGTGTTCATGTTTTAAACATTAGACTTAAACCCAATGACTGAGCACAAACCCAACATTTCGCCCTTTTCTGTTTTTTTGCAGTCATTGAACCAGCATCAAACCTTCATGTCACAGAGGTTGCGTCCAAGTCCATGCGGATCACCTGGGATGCGTCTATAGGGGAGGTGACCGGATACAAAGTGCAGTTGGTTCCCATGATGGCCGGCAGCAAGCGCCAGGAGCTTTACGTCGGACCCACGCAAACATCTGTGAACGTCAGAGATCTGACCCCCGACACCGAATACGAGATCAGCCTGTTTGCACTCAACGGACTGACGCCCAGCGAGCCCGTCATGGCCATGGAGAAAACACAGCCGGTTAAAGTGTCATTGGGTGAGGAGAACATCCATTATGATCCGCTCTTGAAAAGTCTCCTCTGACTGTTAAATGAGCTCTGTTTTGGTTTCCAGAATGTTCTCTGGGGCTGGACGTGCAAGCTGATGTCGTCCTCCTGGTCGACGGCTCGTACAGTATCGGCCTGGACAACTTTGCTAAAGTCCGATCTTTCTTGGAAGTCCTGGTCAACAGTTTTGACATTGGGGCAGACAGAGTTCAGATCAGCTTGGTCCAGTATAGCAGAGACCCGTACACCGAGTTCTATCTGAACACCCATCACGATCTGAGTGCCGTGGTAAAAGCCGTAAGAACGTTTCCGTATCGAGGAGGGTCCACCAACACTGGCAAAGCCATGGCGTACGTGAGAGATAAAATCTTCATTTCGAACAGAGGCGCTCGCGCCAACGTCCCTCGCATTATGATCCTCATCACCGATGGAAAATCCTCGGATGCTTTCAAAGACTCGGCCAATAAACTCAGGAACACGGACGTGGAGATTTTCGCTGTGGGTGTGAAAGACGCCGTCCGCTCAGAGCTGGAGGCCATCGCTAATCCTCCGGTGGAGACACACGTGTATACGGTGGAGGACTTTGACGCTTTCCAGAGAATTTCGAATGAGCTAACCCAGTCCATCTGTCTACGGATTGAGCAGGAGCTTTTGAACATCAAGAGGAGACGTGAGTACCAGCTTGAAATAATCTATAAAAGGCTCAATTTGTAATTTTTCTTCCATCATCTACTTTTTCTGTATGATATAGAATGACTTATGTTCTTCCATCTTCAGAGTTGACTGCACCCAGGTCTCTGACCTTCTCAGAGGTGACCTCCAGGAGTTTCCGTGCATCGTGGATAACAGATGCTGTAGATGTGCAGTCTTATATGGTGGAATACAGGCCTGAAGCGGACACGGACGCCGGCTACATCTCCGTCTCTGTGCCCGGTGACATCACCACGGCTGTGTTACTTCACCTCACTCCAGTCACAAAGTATGAGGTCAAGGTTTACGCCCAATATGAGAAAGGAGAAAGCTTTCCTCTCATTGACTACGAGACCACGCTAGAAGGTGGGCTTCAGTTCTAATATCTTTTAAAAGTCTTAGACTTTCTCCTTAAGGAACCTAAAGTCTCAACATTTATGTCTTTCTGTGTCCCGGATGTTTCGCAGAACAGGGAGGCGTGAGCAGCCTCAGAGTGTCCGAGGAGACCACAGACAGTTTCCGTGTCTCCTGGCAAGCTGCTCCGGGTTCAGTGGTGCGCTACAGACTCACATACGTCCCGGTGAGAGGGGATAGTGGGCCTCTAGAAACGGCAACATCTGGTCCTGAGACCACCATCGTCCTGCAGCAACTGTTCCCGGTCACCACATATCGTGTCTCTGTGGCAGCTGAATACCCATCAGGCGTTGGGCCTCAGATGCAGATCGACGGGACGACCAAAGAAGGTGATGAGATCCCCTATCTTTTCTGTTGAAATATTTGATGTCCTAGTGAACGCGGTTGATCTTTGGGGCACACAACAGTCTTGAGTCGCATTCTCTGGTGGGTGATCACTTGCTTTCTTGCTTCTTGTGTCTGACAGAGCGTGGCTCACCAAGAGACCTGCGTGTCTCCAAAGAGACCACATACAGCATGCAGCTTTCCTGGGCAGCGGCTCCGGGGAGAGTTCAACAGTACCGAGTGTCCTATCAACCCACGACCGGCGGCGAGATGAAGGAGGTGACAGTCAGGGGGGAGACCACTACAACAGTACTGAAGGACCTCCAGCCGGGCACAGAGTACCAGCTGGCCGTGAGGGCAAAATACTCTGCCGGATCGGGAGAGCCACTACAGGGAACCGGAACTACACTGGAGGGTATGATCACACACAACTGTCCCATAACAAACATTGATGAGTGTCACCAAAACATTTCAACTGAATGAAACATTGAATCAAAAGTGTAATATGATGGTTTTTCCAGAATGTGTTTTAAACAAGCTTTGTGGGATTCACCCAGACACATACTGCTCCAAGCTTTTCCTTACAAAATTATACTACAGTTCAAAAGTAACCAAAAACACTATGTAGTTACTATAGATGGAAAAGCCTATTACCAGACGGAAATACCAGATGGAAATATTACAGGTACCGAGCAAGCACTATTGACTTGACGGATGGTCCTAAACTTACAGTATTTGTTGAAGTGCTCAAACGTTTCGACTCATGTGATAAAAACGTTTTCCACAATATGAACAGTTTACTGCGTGTTTTGATCACATTTCCTGTTAAAAGCTTGTATGTGGAACGCTTGTGTCTCAGCTTTTGACTTTTCAAACCTTTGACGAAGCCACATTTCAAAATAAAAGCCCTGACTACACGATTGGTTGATGCATATTGGTGGTAAATGGAGAATTGCTGGTTCAATCTCAACAATGTGCAGTCTTTTTTAAGAATACCTTCACACATTTGCACGTTAATGTCACATTAGCACTAAAATTTCTCCGGATGCCATGCACATATATGTTTGCTCTACCAAAAATCATTGAACTTGAACAATATTTTGTGTAATTTGTGTGTACACAGATATCTGACCTTTTAGTCTGTGAAGGCATTTCAAGATAACATTTTCAGTTCTAATTCAGTATCTTTTTTGGCAAACATTACATTAACGATAATACCAGATGAATTGCTTACTCTTGAGTCTAAATACTAAATCTTGAAACCAAATCTGATGTCTGGTAATCTTACCGAAACTCTCCTTTAAGGTCTGAGGCACAGACCTGGTTTGGTGAAAAACTGCTAAAAGTGTTAATTAATAAAAGAATGAACTCTTCGTTCACTGAGCCTTTGTTGTTCCAAATTGTATGATTTTTGATCCAGTTAAAGTATTTACAGCTGTCAAGCTCGACAAAAGCACCAGTCAAATAAAATGCAATATCTTCAAAGTGCTTTTTTGGAGCGAGATGAGGTTCAGAAAAATCAAGACATTTCTGAGTTATCATGTGGATGTTTTTCCTGTATGCAAAAGCCCCTTTTTCACCATTCAGCCTCTTTTTTGGAAGCCAGTATAGAATGATGTCATAGAATAGATGTCACAGATCTGAAATCGTGATTTCACTCCGTCGAGACTGAAAGCTAAGACCTCTGTTGCAGACGGGAAACATAATTCAGGAACTATGCAGCACATCCCGCTCGAAAAGATTTCCCAAATTCACCGCCAACCCTCCAGCTCACCCTCAAGAGATGCAAACGAGAATAAGATTTCCATTCCAGGTGTGTGTTGATCTGGAACGACTGGGACGTTCTCGGGTGTATTGCTGTAATTCTCAGCTCAAACACCTTGAGTTAATTTATCGTGTCTTAACTAAACCTACAGAGCCGTCTGCGTGCCGTGTGTCAGTTTGGTTAAAAGCATACATAGAATTGGAAACAGGAGGATTTCCAGCAAACGCTGGCCTTGAGGCTTTGGGAAGGAGAAGGGAAATGTTATATGGGTTCCATAATTGTTTCCATATGTCTTACGTAAGTTATACGTTACTCAGTTTAGTCGAATTAAGAGTGAAGGGATGTGAAATGGCATTTGCCCTTTACTACTTACGTAAGGGAATATTCGATGGAAATAAATGGAAATGGACTTTCATCCATCAGGGTTGGATGGGAAAAGCGGCGTTCCTTTGCAGCAGTTTTTATGAATAAGAGACTGTGTGATGAGTTTTTAATGAATATAGTCTTTTTCCCTCTTGAGATGAGTTCGTAACTGGCACAGTAGTTTGCAAAGCGTTTTTTTATCAACGCTCCGAATATGCGTGTTTATGACCTCACCGGACGAAGACCACGAAACTGAAATCAGCCGTTTTGTTTAATCACTCACCAAAAAACGGTACTGTACATGTGAAGACGAAAGTGAGAAGACATTCAGAGTTACTGTAACACACGCATATGGAAAGTCTTACTACTCCAGTGTTTTCGAAGAGACCGGTTCCAAAGAAATTCATATGTATTGCGTTCTGACCGAAGTTGGATGCGGTCAGATGGGTTACAGATGATTATGGCGTTACACGTGGATTAGAATTGCAAATCAAGTCTCAATCAGCTAAACCCAAACAGGCCAAAAGATGCTTATCTCCTCCAGATCCACAGCACCTGGGTGTCCACCGTTCTTTCCTGTTTGCCATCTGTAAAAGTCTGGAATGACTTCAAGCTGCTCTTTCTGTCC